>JBCEWC010012740.1:0-15623 GCA_038996855.1 Solanum aculeatissimum | reverse complement strand
ATCTATAATAAATACTATATCTAAACTCATGGTTAATAGTATATATTCCATGGTTAATAGTATATATCCCAACATTTCGATCGAACATTAGAATTGTTCTCCCTCTAAACTTATGACAAAGATGACCAAAGATAAAACACCAAAACATAGAAATAAGAAAAAGTAAGTAACGAAATCTGGGTTCTAATTTCTAAATTTTGATTAATTATTTATTTGTGATTTTTTTCACCTCTATTTTCTTTTTGTGATTTTCATAAATATCAAAGAAGATAATCCACTTTAATTTGTGATGATTTTGAAATACGTGTTCATTATGTTTAAAAATAGCTTTAGTTAATGTCATACTCTACAACTCTCTCCGTCTCATTTCAATTGTCATGATAAGATTTGGTACAATCATTAAAAAAAATTAATTAGAAGTATTGTTTGACTAATATATTTCTTTTAAACTAGTTTAGCGTACGTGCGTTGTACGTGTATGTCACGTCAATATTATTAAATTGAATACTATAACTATTAGAAAAAATTTTAATATTGTTATAAGAGTATCATTTTTTTTAATTATTCATCTGATATTCATAATCTTAATATTGTCATAAGAGTATGCATTTTTTTAATTATTCATTTGATGTTCATAATCCGCATTGAAGTCCAACTAATTCAAATTTAGACTTGACAGACCTCATTCGAAAATAACGCTCTCTACCAAGATTGTTTTTTCATACCTAACCTATAGAATTTCAAGTAAAAGAAACAATACTGGATGACCCTAAACATACATTTAATTTAAATATAATGTAAAAGATATATTTTATGAATAATTTGTATAGTTCTACTTGTTTTATTCGGGATCAAAATGATCATATTTTGTTAAAAAAGCTAAATTTGAAAAACTATATTTTCATTAAATATTTTTTGAAATACACTTTTTTCACGATTCTTTATAAATATTTTCAAATAACATAATTTTAAAAATCGACACTTTGATGTTTCAGAAATATGAGAATAAAAAAATTAGTCTTTCAACTTCTTTGAGAGTAATAGTACTTTGAATTAATAAATGTTATTCAAATAATAAAAGAAAAAATCTCAAAGTGATTCATCCTATCATACTTGAGAGTTTAAAAACAAAACTATAAATTCTCTTATTATTACAAATAATTTGAAGAGTATTGCCCACCTCCATAAATGAACAAATAGTTTAATTTTTTGTCGATCAACTTAGATGAAAAAAATTTACAAATAAAGATCGATTACTTATGGAGTATTAAAAATATAGATAACTTTCATAAGTAAAAGAAAAAATATAACAAAACTAACTTCACGCCGCTTTGAACTCTATTACCAAGCAACCAAAACTTCTCATGTTTTAAATTAAATTAAGGTAATAACAAAACTTACATGTGTAAACGTATTATAAAAAAAGAGAATAAACACAATTTGTAAACCTGGTAGTTAGTATAAACTATATTTATCCCAGGTAATATAACATAAGGTAGAAAGAAACAATGATAAATTACAAATTACAATACTATTATATCAATTAGCGAGAGTCAAAAAAGGTGAAAGACTTACCGGAAGGAGAAAACTGAAAAGTAAGAACAAGAGATTCTTTACTCATCAATTTAAGATCATACAATATGATTTTTAGACTTCAAATAGAATGCCTCCACTGCTCGCTGGTGTGAAGTTTACGATCACCAGCACAATGTTGCAGATGTTGTTGTAAAAGGGTCTGTTTACGGGACAACCACATGAAGATGCCAACCAACATCTTATGAATTTTGTCTCTACCTGCCAGTCCTCCGAAATCTCGGGAGTTAATCAGCAGGTTATCAGATTAAGGCTATTTTCATTGTCTCTGTCTGGGGAGGCAACCAAGTGGCTGAATGAGCTCCTTTATGATTCTATCCACACATGGGGTGAACTGATGGAGGCATTTCTAGAGAGATTCTTCCCAGCGTCTGCAAAGCTAAAGCTGAAGGATGAGATTGGGGCGCACAGACAGTTACCAACAGAGGAATTATATGAGACCTGGGAGCGGTTCAGGCAAAAGATTAAGCAATGCCCGAACCACAACCTCATAGATAAGCATCTAAAGGAGATTTTCTACCGGTCATGCAACGTTGTGACTAAGCCGATTGTTGATGCAGCTTGTGGGTGTTCATATATGGAAAGATCATTTCCTGATATTATCGGCATCTTAGATCAAGTGGCCAAAAATAGCAGGGCCTGGTATACGAGAGATGGTGATTGCTCAGGGTTCCTTGTTGGGATGGCTGCTGAACAGCTCAAGAAAGAAGAGGAATGACACCAAGACATGGCTCACATGCGAACTCAAATGAATTTGCTGACAAAGAAGTTGTTGGGTGGAGGTTTGGAGAAAGTCAAAGCAGTAGATTTGGCGCCCAGGTATGATGATGCAGGATACGAGTATGATGAAGAGGCTAAGTTATTGAATAGTCAGGGGGGTTTCCGGATATTTAACTACGAAAATCAAGGTCGGAACTATGGACGAGAAAATTATTATGATCGACCCGTTGCTAGAGATAATGGCAGCTGGCAGAACAGAGACAACTATAGAAATGATCGGCCAACACCATACGTACCTCCCATGAATAGAGAGTGCCAAAATAATGGTAGTGGTCCCTCGAAGCTGGAAGAGATGATGGCTAATGTGTTAGACAAGGTGGAAGCGACTGAGTGTGGGGTGAGAGACATGCGTGGGAAAATATCAAATATTCGCCAGTTAGTGGACTCTCACTCTACTTCAATTAAGCAACTGGAGCAGCAAATGGATCAGTTATCTGTTTCACTGAATCAGAGAAAGGTTGGGGCCCTTCCTAGTGATACCATCTAGAACCCCAAAAATGATAGTCATTTCATGGATATAACAACTAGAAGCTGGATGGTACTTCCTGAACCAGTGCTAGTCAGAGACAGGGTAGTTCAAGAGAGTAGTAATGCAGCCAACACCAAAGTGCACCAGTCTAATGAGATAGTGGAAGAAGCAGTTGTGACTCCCAATGATGCTGAGTATGTACAAGAATCAAGTGGTTTGGAAAAACCAGAGCCAAAACCTTTGCCAGCTATCCCTAAGCCGCCACCACCGTTTCCACAAAGGTTGAAGAAGAAGGAAGACAACGACAAGTTCCAGAAGCTTTTAGAAATGTTAAAAGAGTTGTCTGTCAATATACCCTTAGTGGAAGCACTAGAACAGATGCCAGGCTATGCTAAGTTCATGAAGGACCTAGTAACGAAGTAGCGGACTATCACATCTGAGTCAGCAGGGACCCTCCACCACTGTAGTACCATTGCTACAAGACCGTTGGTTGAGAAAAAAGAGGATCTTGGGCTTTTACCATTCCATGCACAATAGGAGCATTTGATTTTGTACAGGCTTTCTGCGATTTGGGAGCTAGTATAAACCTGATGCCACTAGCAGTATACAGGTTGTTAGGCTTGGGAGCACCCACACCCACGATGATGCAGCTGCTGATGGAGGACAAGTTAGTTAAGAGGCCCGTGGGAATCCTATGTGATGTGCTAGTAAAGGTAGGCAGGTTCATCTTCCCTGCAGATTTTGTTATTCTTGATTACCAGGTCAACTTTGAGGTCCCCATCATCCTTGGGAGACTATTCTTAGCTACCGGAAGAGCATTAGTGGACGTGGAACGTGGAGAGTTGACCTTCATATTGAACTTCGAAGAGGTCAAATTCAATGTTTGTGCATCTATGAAGCAGCCCAGGGAGATGTCGATAATGTTTGTCATAGATGTAGAGGAGACATACTTTTCTGAGGTTCCGGTTTAAGAGAAACTGAGTATAAATGAGTTGACTGTGGTGATCATGAATTTTCTCGATGACAGTGTGACCGACTATAAAGGTACAGTGCAAGCATTGTAAGGTAGGGGAACCAGACCCTAAGTGCCAAGAAGGTTGGACCTAAACTTGCAAAATAGACCATCGCCACCCGATAAGCCTTCAGTTGAAGAGCCTCCAACAGTGGAGCTCAAAGAACTGCCACAATATTTAAGGTATGCTTTCCTTGGTAATAATAATACTTTACCCGTGATTGTGGCTGCAGATTTGCAGGAAGCGCAGATGGTAGCATTGTTGAAGGTACTGCAACAGTTCAAGAAGGCGATTGGTTGGTCCATAGCTGACATTGTGGGAATCCCGCCAGGCATATGCACTCATAAAATTAAGTTAGAAGATAACTGTGTGCCCAGCATCGAACATCAGCGCAGGCTCAACCCGCCCATGCAAAAGGTTGTCAAGAAGGAAATTATTAAGTGGTTGGATGCTGGGGTGATATACCCGATTTCAGACAGCCAGTGGGTTAGTCCAGTACAGTGTGTACCCAAAAAGGGGGGAATGACAGTCATAGCTAAAGATAGGAACGAGTTGGTCCCGTCATGTCTCGTAACTGGCTGGCGGGTCTACATGGATTACAGAAAACTGAACAAATGGACCTTGAAGGACCACTTTTCCATGCCCTTCATGGATCAAATCTTAGATCGTTTAGCAGGCAGAGGATGGTACTATGTTCTAGACAGTTATTCGAGGTATAATCAGATATCAATAGCACCTGAAGGTCAAGAAAAAACTAACTTCACTTGTCCCTATGGGACATTCGCCTTCATACGGATGCCATTTGGGTTATGTAATGCCCCAACTACGTTTCAGCGATGCATGATGTCAATCTTCTCAGATTTGGTTGAGAATACCTTGGAGGTCTTTATGGATGACTTTTTGGTGGTAGGTGATTCCTTTGACGACTATCTTCTGAACCTGAGCAAGGCTTTACAGCTTTGCGAAGAGAAAAACCTGGTTCTGAACTGGGAGAAATGTCATTTTATGGTTAAGGAGGGGATAGTCCTTGGCCACAAGATCTCAAAAAGTGGCATAGAGATAGATAAGGCTAAAATTGAAGTAATTGAAAAGTTGTCACCGCCTATCTCAGTCAGAGGTGTAAGAAGCTTCCTGGGGCACACGGGATTCTACCGTTGATTCATAAAGGACTTCTCCAAAATTGCACATCCATTGTGCAAGCTGCTGGAAAAAGATGTCAAGTTTCAGTTCGATGAAAGCTGCAAACATGCCTTTATGACTCTGAAACAGAAGTTGATTACTGCACCTGTGGTTGTGGCTCCTGACTGGTCAAGCCCTTTAGAAATCATGTGCGACGCAAGTGGAACGACTGTGGGAGTTGTGCTGGGTCAGAAGCACAACAAGATCTTTCACCCTATTTACTATGCTAGTAAACCCTGAATGAAGCTCAGAGAAACTACACTATAACTGAACAGGAACTGCTGGAGGTAGTCTATGCTTTTGACAAGTTTCGGGCCTACCTCTTGGGGACCAAGGTAATTGTGCACACTGACCACGCAAAACTGAGATATCTTATGACTAAAAAGGGCGTCAAACCACGTCTGATCTGATGGGTCCTACTATTACAAGAGTTTGATTTTGAGGTTCAAGACAGAAAAAGAACCGTAAACCAAGTGGTAGATCACTTATCTCGTCTGGAGGATGAGTCGAAGGGGAACGACTAGCTAACCATTGATGACTCATTTACCAATGAGCAGGTACTAGCTTCTTCTATTAACTTAATTCCATGGTATGCTGATTATGCTAAATACCTGGTGAGTGACCTCATGCCTAAGGACTTAACCTCTCGCCAGAGAAACAAAATTCTTCATGATGTACAAGGTACTTTTAGGATGAACCGTTCTTGTTCCTTACATGTGCTGATGGGATCATTTGACGGTGTGTTCCTGAAGAAGAGATGTTGAGCATAATGGAAGCATGTCACTCTTCTCCCGTGAGGGGGCACCACAGTAGTGTCAGGATGGCTAAAAAGATACTCCAATGTGGATACTACTGTCCCACTCTGTACAAGGATACTCATGACCTAGTGGTGGGGTGTGACCATTGTCAGAGACAAGGAAATATGTCTAGGCGCCAAGAGATGCCCTTGACGCCTATTCTGGAGGTTGAAATCTTTGATGTCTGGGGCATTGACTTTATGGGGCCCTTTGTGAGCTCTTATGGGATGCGGTATATCTTGGTAGTGGTCGACTATGTTTCAAAGTGGGTGGAAGCAGTAGCGCTACCGAACAACGAGAGTAAGAGCGTAACCCAGTTTCTGAGGCGGAACATCTTCTCCACATTTGGGACTCTCAAAAATATCATTAGTGATGGGGAAACCCATTTATGTAACAGGATCTTTTGTGCAGCTATAGCTAAGTATGGGGTTAAGCAACATCGGGTTGCCACACCCTACCATCCGCAAACTATTGGCCAAGTTGAGGTGTCCAACAGGGAAATCAAAGAGATCCTAGCAAAGTCTGTCAATGCTTCCAGGACTGATTGGGTAAGAAAACTTGATGATGTGTTGTGGGCCTACCACACAGCTTACAAAACCTCTATCAGTATGTCCCCATACCAATTGGTGTTTGGTAAGGCGTGTTACTTACTTGTGGAGCTTGAGCATAGGGCATTGTGGGCCTTAAAAAAGTTGAACTTGAATTTAGATGAAGCCACAGATCTGAGGTTGGACCAAATAAATGAGCTAGATAAGGTGCGTTTGCAAGCGTACGATAGTATTGCACTGTATAAGGCCAAGATGAAGGCACACTATAACAGACACATCGAACCGCGTAGCTTTAATGTGGGAGACAAGGTGTTGCTTTACAACTCTCAATTGCGGCTGTTTCCAGGTAAGTTAAAGTCTTGATGGGCAGATCTATACAAGGTTGATAAATTTTTCCCCCATGGTGCATTGGAGTTAGAAGCGGAGAATGGGCATTCGTTCAAGGTAAATGGCCAAAGAGTCAAGCAATATGTGGGTGTTGTTTATGAAGCCTCTGTGGTGAAGGTATTGCACCTTGATGCAGTCAGAGTAATCAGGGATCCCCGTCGTACCGCGACATAAAATCAAACGCTTCATGGAAGGCAACCCATGCTTTAATCATTCAAAAAAAAAAGTGTTTAAATTAAATTTCTTTTACTTGTTATATTTCATTAGTCGTAGTTTTTGTAGTTGCAGATGCAGGTTGGTATGTTAAAACGGGCACTATAGCTGGCCATGGCGGATACGACAAGGGCTTGAAGAGAAAAAGTAAAAAAAATGAACGAAGGACCGTGACACATTATCACCCACGGCTCATGTGCCATCACACAGCCCGTGAGTGTGTCGCAGTCACGGCCTTCCAGGAAAGTCATCTCGGTTTCGGGTCACAAGTCCAAGTCCCATCACACGGACGTCTAAACGGCCCGGGTACCACTACACGGACCGTGAGTTCAACCGTGAAATGGGGCAGTGACTTATCCCATATGAATGTGGTTCAGAAAAGTCCAAGTCCTATCACACGAACAGCCAAATGGCCCGTGTGCCACCACACGGACCATGAGTCCAACCGTGAAGTAGGGTCGTGACTTATCCCATATGAATGTGGTCCAGAAAAGCCCAAGTCACATTACACGGAGGGCCAAACGGTCCGCGTGACACCACACGGACCGTGAGGCGAACCGTAAAGTCGGACAAAGACTTTGCCCACGGGAATGGTGCTAAAAAAGGTAAAGTCCCATTACACAGACAGAATAATGGCCCGTGTACTATCACGCGGACCGTGAGTCTACCCGTGAAGTGGGGTAGTAACTTAGGGGTCAGCGAAACTAGCCATTAGCCAAGTAAATTGCAACGGAACACTACACGGCCCATGACACGTGGTATGGTCCGTGTAAGTTGATCATGTGGCAGGCATTTGACCGGGTTGACCGAATTTAAGTAGAATTTATTCATCCCTAAAACCCCCATTCTCCACTTTTCTTCACATTTTCCTATCAAACCTCTCTCATACTCTCTCAACTCTTTCAAAATCAATCTCTTTCTCCATGAATTGCAAGCTTCCTCACGCTCTATCTCACAATACGCGTGGCTTGACATCTCATTGTAGTCACTCCCCTACTAATTTCGTCAAGAATCAAGTAAGTAATCCTATGATTTCTTCCTTATTTTTCTGTAATTGGTGCTTCATGTGCTTCTCTTTGGGAAAAGCTTGAAGTTTGTGTGATAATTTATGTTGTAAAGGGGGGAAAACCGGGTATAGAAAGGAGTTGCATAGAGAGAACCACCATTGTAGCACCTTGAAGTTTTTCTTGCCAAATATATGCTTGAAATTAGCTTGTTGATGTCGTTTTGTGGGTAAAACGTTAGTATTCGTTGTGACATGTGCTGGGAAGTCAGATTTCTCTCCGATCCGTGTACTTACAGGCCGGATTTGTGAGTTGTCAGTCTAAGACATGTGCACGATGCTTCCCACGGCACTGTTGACGGACCGTGTACTTGTACACGGGCCATGATCTTACCTGTTGGGTATGCCTTGGGCATGTCTTGAACGACTGACAACGATGAGGCCGAAGACCTATCTCACGGTCCGTCAACGGTTCCACGGGATGTGTAAAGGTCCCGTCCAACTACCGTTGTTCGTCCACACGCAAGTCTCAGACCACGGAAACTCATACGGCCCGTGACCCTATTCACGGTCCGTGTAGGGGTCCCGTCTAGATGGTCGTGTTTATTAACTCCCACAAGTCTATCCTGATAGACCTGTTCACGGGTCGTGCCACATCACACGATCCATGTAGGGTCTTGTCCAGCTGTCCTGCATCTAGTTGTTAGTTGATTTTGCTAAGTTCGTGTCTGTCGTGTTTGCAAAAAGGGGCCTACGTACAATTTCCCGATGATATACCGAGTGACGCCACTCTTAAGGGTTATTATCACTAAGTACCACTAACGGGGAAGTCTAAGTACTCGTCAAGTAGTTGTTTGATTGTTTTCTACGAAGGCTAACGATTCATGCAATGTGCGTACAGGTACAATAGGTCCTCGCCGCCAAACCCGCCTGTATTATTCTCCCACCGAGTCCTCCAGTTAGTCAACAGAGAGTGGCTCAGGCTCGGAGTCATCTGAGGGGTTTGAAGCTAGCTATGCTGGAACTTTCTTGCCTCACTCTCCCCGCTCAACTCGGTCCTGGAGGACCCACCACACGGTGACTCCATTTTCCACTATGGGGCCCCTACTTCCGGCGGGTGAGGAGGAGATTGCTTCCCAGCACTTTGATGATGCAACCCATACAGCCGCCCCTGATACACCGCCCCACCAAGAAGATGCAGTGGCTGCTGAGCTCCGACACAGTGACGATGATGCTATACACTCTGTTATCGCTCCGACACCTAATTAAGAAGAGGCAAGGGCGACCATCCTATTCCTCCGCGGCCGGTGGACCACCCTAAGCAGCCGAGATATATATTGTAATGGGTTGACAAAGGGTTCCAGAGCCTTTCAGCGGCGCATAGTGTTCCCGGAGTTGATCATCTTTACTGATCATTTCGATGCAGTTCCAGATATTAAAACCACCTTTGAATTCCACGAGTTTGGGTGGATGGCCCAAAAGCCTGGGTTCTACGGGCCAACTCTAATCCAGGAATTCTACTCCGCCTACGCTACCAATCTAATGAATGCGGTGGGAGGTGGTACTAAGAGGTTGTGGTGTCACATGGCCATGAATGTGGCCCCTCTACATAGCTTGTCCATTCGGGATCAAGAAGTATATATATCAAAGACTACTATCAATCGCTTCTTGCATGGACCAGAGTACAAACTGGGGGGTCGTATGCTGATGCCGCTGATCAGCCCGACGCCTAGTGCGTCCCAGGTATGTCCTTGCCCCTTTGTTCTTCTATTTCTTACTTTATGTGCGTTGAGGGCATTGCACTGTCTTTTTGGTAGGGGTAGGGCATTCCTGTCACCTGAGAGTTTTTGTTGCCATGTTTCTTTTCTCTCAGGTGGTTTATCTAGTAGAACTGGCATGTTTAGGTTGTTGAGTTAGCATAAGTATAGGTCCTTAATAGAATGTGCAATAATCTTGAGTTATATGATGATAATGGACAATATTCGTAGTGATTGTGTGTGCATGCATCTTGTTCTACCTAACTTGTGTTATTCTGTGCTAAGTTTTTCGGACGTTGTCTAGTTGATTCTGAATGATCGAGAATGACTTGGTTGGTTGGTGCTAAATTAGCATTGGATGTGTGCCATGTGCGTGTGAGCCCCGTTGTTTAAATTCAATTGACATATTTGTAAGCTACAACTTGCCCGGTTAGTCCCACTGAAATAATTGAATAACTGGATAAGGAAAGGATCTTAGGCCATTTTTGTGTTAAGTCACTTAGCCTAAAATTTACCTACCAAATGAAAGTGTTCCCTTTGAATCAAAACTTGAGTCGAAATAAACCTTTTCTTTGTAATCACCCAACTCACCTTCCGTATTTTTATGCAAATCCTTATTTTGGCCCTGGTCTCTCCAAGGACATTGTGAACCTCAAAGTAAGTCAACGCTTAAGTTGAGGGTGACTGTCATTGACCCTAGTCCTGTTAAAAAGATATTGTGTGGCTATTGTAGGGAAAGTGGAAGAGGAAAAAAAAGGAGAAAAAGGGATGGTGATGAAAAGAAATAAGAAGAGCCAAATAGTTGGGGAGTGGAGCCACGAAAAACCAAAAAAGGTGGCAATGCTTCCTACAACAGTTGGGGATAGGGGAAAACAAGAATTTCACAACAAGAATTGAGGGTTAAGTCTAGGTAGCGCCTTGGAGGGGCTAACGTAGTCACTATTGATCCTAAATGTACCACACCCTAACCCGAGCCTACGTTACAAGCCACAAAAGTCCTATAGTGATCCTAAAAAGGTTATTCGAGAGTTGAGGTGGTGAAAATAAGGGAAAGCTTATGGTCTATACTTGTGTGTCAGTTGAAAATATGTTGTGAACGTGAGTGCCTACATCTTAGTCTCTGTTTTGCAAACATATACAGTGTGTGAGACTTCTTTGTGGTGGGGGCACCATTCGTGCACGATTTTGTTGCTTAATTAGCCAACCATTATGATTCTTGAGTATAAGTAGATCAACTAGATGCAATATGATGCTTAGTTAGAGTTATGTAAGTCTGTTGGGGTGCATGTACATATTAAAGTTGCTTCTGCTGTATGAATCTGAGTAACTTGGGGATTATTGTATGTCACCTCTTAGGGGCTTGTATTTGTGTGTTGTTAGTCATTGCTTGAGGATAAGCAAGGATTTTAAGTTAAGGGTGTTGATGAGTCACGAAAACGCTCATCATATAATATTTGTTTGATAGAATCTTTGTAAGTTATCAAGAAAATTTTGTGTGTTTAATGATTTGTTTAGCATTATTTTCAGGAAATCCCGGCGAGGCATAAATATAGGTTGAAAGGAAGCATCAAACGTCAAAAAGGCCATTTCAAGCCTCACACGGTCACCTCCACGGGCCGTGTGATCTTGAACGAACCATGAGGTCGATCGTGAGAAGCGACAGTGAGCTGTGGACAATAAAACAAGTTGAAAGTGCCCAAGTATCCCTTCACGGGAGGCTTAACGGCCCGTGTACTCCTTCACGGGCTGTGTAGGTGACCGTGGATTGAGGCAAAACGTTGGGCTGGAAGTGGACAAGGAACGGAGTCCAAGTAAAATGACACGGTGCATTTGACAAGCTTTGATGTTATTCATGAACGGTTCGGTCAAGCGTTAAATGAAGCAGAACCTTTGACAAGGCAGGCGCTATGACAGAGTACTAAGGCAAGTTACACGGTGATTCTTACAGACCATGCGACGTTACACGGTCCGTCACAAGCGTCCATCAAGTGAGGAAGAAAGGTCGATCCAAGTGTGTACAAAGTAATGCTCTAAGTGTATCCAAATGGTAGGTTACACGAACCGTTTAACTTTACACGGTCCTTTTAGTTGCCGTCGGGCATGCCGATGCCCAGTTTTCCTAGTTTTCATGGGATTGATTTCTAGGTCATATAAATACATTTTTAGGTCATTTTTAAAGAGTTGTTGACTGCTGAACATTGAACACTTGAGATATTTTGATTTTGAAGCTATTTTTATGAAGATTTGCTATTTTTGATCCGTGGAATTGCAATTGCAATCAGTAAATTCATTGATTGTCCAATTGTAAGTATAATTCATGACTTCTTCATCTTGTTCTAGTTCGGATTCTTCAAGCATGCTAGGCTAAACCCACAACTAGGATTGTGGGAACCATGATTACCAAAGAAGATAAGCAAATTTAGGGCAAACGGTGGAAGTGATTATTATATACACCATAAGATGTCCTCAATTGAACTTAAACCTTGATGAGTCGACGCATTGGGGTAACCCTATATTCACTACTTGTCCGAGAGGGAGGTAGTCATTAGGAAAATATTTTTATGGCAGAATTCGGGGTTGTTAACCTATTCTAAGTACTCGAGACCGGAAGGTGAGAGTATCCTGGAGTGGAAAGTAAGAGTAAAATGAGTAAAACGTTCTAAGATTGGAAGGTAAGGAATGATATGCACCTAAGAGGGACTGGAAGGTGAATTAGGTGTTAACTATTTGCTTACTCTATATATGTGATCACTATCGTAGAAGCTCTATGTTTGAATATTGGAATTGGTGTCATGGGGACCACAAACCTAGTCTAGCAAGGCATTGTTGAATCTCAGTAGTCATCGTAGATAGTAATCAGTAGACTAAGTGTGTTAATTAGCTTTTAACTACTATTGCAAAAACCCCCCATATTCATTATGCATCGTTATTTCAGAAATAGTAATTACACGTGAGACAAAGTACTATTAGATGTATTTTCATGCATTCCCTGTGGGATCGACCCCAACTCTTGTTGGGTTTTATATTTGGTCAACGGCCGTTTTGCACTTCATTTAAGGTGTGAGTTTGGGCGTATCAGTCTGGTTTGGCAGGTTGAAGCCCTGAAGCTTGGGTGGAAACCTCACAGTGAGGACAATGTTGGCAAAGTGCCCAACCTCTTCATAAACATAACAAACTCTGGAATCTCATCCTTGAGATGACTAAGCGGGAGGTGCATAATACGAACAATGTTTGGCCAAATGCCCCACCTCACCACAAACATAACAAGTTTTGTGCTCCTGTTATTAAGAGGGTTGTCCCTAAAACTCTCTGCCTTGGGGTGGGAATCCATTAAATATACCATGCTAACAAAATCTCTTCCCACCACCCTATCTGAAATGTTCATTACTCTCCCCCATGCCGTCGTAGTCCAACATACTTTGGGGGGCCACATGCCAGGTCTACTAAAGTTATAGAAGGTCCAACATTCTATAAAAATTGGTACACCAATGGTAGTTGGGACTAGAGGAGCTCCATCAAATCTAGCCAATAATCTCAAAAGAAAATCCTAACTGAAGGTGTAGGGGCTAGAGCTGAAGGTCATGGAATATGATTTGTATGCCCCTCTGGCTCATAAGCAAGCCTTGGAGAAGATCACCTAGCTTTCGCTCGGGGTGGAGCCGCTCCTCTAGCAAGTCCTCGGCCCCTTTCCCTCTCAAGAACTCTACCTCAATGTCAAGTGGGTGGCCACAACACTGACTCAAGCTCTCTCACTAATCATCAGGATCTCGTAATCGGTATCTACACAGAAGGAGTATATTAGACACTTCAAATCTTGAGGTATGAAGAAATGCACACCGATCGACGACTAAACACCCTTTCCTTGACGCACGAGCCCAACTAACCTAGAACTCTGATACTAAACTTCTCACAACCTAAAATAGGATCACAACTAAAGAAGAATGAAATAAAGCGGAAATCATCATAACATAACATCAAATATCCCAAAACTTGGACGCATGAGTACAAAAATATCTAAAATAGTATTGAAGGATAAATACAACTGTCTCAAAGAAATAAAAAGATGTCTCATAATATTTAATACATAGTCTGAGAGAAAGGAAATAGAAAGGGGGCCCAAAGATCT
The DNA here is from genome assembly GCA_038996855.1 of Solanum aculeatissimum. Taxonomy (NCBI): domain Eukaryota; kingdom Viridiplantae; phylum Streptophyta; class Magnoliopsida; order Solanales; family Solanaceae; genus Solanum; species Solanum aculeatissimum. The sequence goes on along the minus strand of JBCEWC010012740.1, from coordinate 1,758 downwards.
ACGACGACTCAAAGTCTAAGCTTCACTGCTCAGATCTGGATGGTATCAACAATACTTAAATGGAATGATCAACTACCCTATCCAGAACCCTGTGTACGATATGCAGGAAGGAAAAACGTAAGGGTGAGTACACCAAAATGTACCTAGTAAGTTCAACCGATTAGGTAAGAGAAATCAAACAAGTATGCAATAACGAAGAATCCTATCACCTGTATCAAAAGGGTTAGTACATAATCTAATAAAATCATGAATAATGGCATTTACAAATGGTGAGCAAATCTAATGATGCAATGCAATGCTATACATGAATACACTGACGTTGTAGGCCATGTATGAGATGAAATAACAATTGTCGTAGGGCCGATGTACACATCTAACGTGACGAAGCTACTACATAGAAACTGGGGACATCACATTCCATGTACGCATAATCATAATTATCACTGGGCTAGGGTACACATCCATCAAGTTAAGATACGAGACAGAACCTGAGGGCATCGCAGACCATGTACTGAAATATCTCAAGACGTCTGTACCGACCCAGGAATTTTTGAATTTAGTAGCAAATGGCGTAGGTTCATATTAGTGTTATCAAGATCGATTTGAGGTCGCCATGGATTAGATTTAAGTGATTTAAGGCAAGAACTTCATTTTTGGACTGTTTTGGTGCCTCCGTTTAGACTGCTGCAAATTAGATAACTTTTAGCAAATGATGAACTAGGTGGGTTACTTTATATCAAATAAAATCTCTTTGATTTAGCTTCTCAATTCGAAGCTCGGATGAGCAAGTTATGATCATTTTCGTGAGACTGCACAAAACTGGAAATTTGCCTCGGAAATTTTTCAAAGTGAACTACCACGGACCGTGTGGTGGCTCTCGGTCCATGGAGTGGTCCATGGGTTGGAAAAGTAAGCTCCCAAGGTAGGGGAGTCCACAACTGACCAAGTCAAGTCTCACGGACCATCACACGGTTCGTGAGACTGTTCACGGCCCGTGAACTGGACCGTGAAGTGGTCCAGTGAGCTCGTCAAAGTTCGGGGTTAGATTTTGGGCTAAGTAAGGGTTCACAGGCAGTTGTACGGACCGTTTGCATGTACACGGACAGTGTAGGGGTCCGTTAAGTGTTTCAGAAAGTCCCCCAAAAGTTCGAGCCGAGAAAAAAGTAAGTGTTGGTTCACGGTGGCCTTCACAGCCCGTGTACTGTTTCACGGGCACTGTAGCCCTCCGTGGAGCACTGTCGTCCAGTTTAAAGTCTATTTTATTAAGGGTATTTTCATGATTTAATTAATATCTAAGCCTCTTTTAAGTCCCCTAAGGTCCCTAAAACCCTAAGAACATAACATTTACCGTATATCTCCATTCAAAACACTCTCAAGACTCCATTAAATTGTCTCAAGCTTCTTGGTCACCATTGTTGAAGATTTGAAGGAAATTTGGGGAAAACATTCAATTCTTGATTCTCTACGCAATTCAAGTGTTTGGTATAAGGTATGTGGGATTTAAATTCATGCATTCTTCCATCCATAAAGCCCAAGAACCCTAATCTTTAAATTTATGAATTTTTACGTTTTACTTAATTATGGGTTCTTCGATTTTGCAAACATCTTCTGACGTTTGGTGTTCGCTATAGACTCTAGGTTACTTCTTGTGAATTTACTCTTGGAATTTATGATTTACTCTATTAAAGTATGAAGAATTAGTATTGCATGTGTTCGTCTTGAATTTTGATGCATGGGTAAGTCTTGTCGAGTTTTACT
>JBCEWC010012739.1:0-15624 GCA_038996855.1 Solanum aculeatissimum | reverse complement strand
CTTTGCTATCTCTTTCTTTCCCTCATCCACATGAGTTACACTCCCCATGGAAAGTCTACTAAGAGCGTCCGCCACAATATTGTCCTTACCGGAATGATAAAGGACACTCATGTCATAGTCTTTAAGAAGTTGTAACCATATCGTTTGCCTCAAATTAAGGTCCCTTTGGGTGAACACATATTGTATGCTCTTGTGATCGGTGAACACATCTACATGCACCCCATATAAATAATGTCGCTAAATTTTCAAAGCAAACACTACCGCCGCTAATTCAAGATCATGAGTCAGATAATTTTTATTCCTGCACCTTTAATTATAGGGAAGCATAGGCTATCACCTTACCATGTTGCATGAGTACACAACCCAAACCAACACGTGATGCATCAAAATAAACCACAAACCCATCTAAACCATTTGGCAAAGTCAAAATCAGAGTCGATGTAAGTCGATCCTTCAAAGTTTGGAAGATCTTCTCACATTTATTAGTCCACACAAACTTGGCTTTCTTTTGAGTCAATTTGATCAACGGAGACGCTATAGATGAAAACCCTTCAACAAACCTTCTATAGTAGCCAGCCAACCGAAGGAAACTTCTAATATCCAAAGGAGTCAATGGTCTAGGCCAATCCCTCACCGCTTCGATTTTTTTAGGACCAACCTTGATGCCATCACCAGACACCACATGACCAAGGAAGGAAACTTCTACCAACCAAAACTCACACTTGCTAAATTTGGCATACAATTTCTTTTCTCTCAAAGTTTGGAGAGCCAACCTCAAATGACCCATATGCTCTTGTTCACTACGGGAGTAAATCAAGATATCATCAATAAAGACCACTATAAAATTATCAAGAAATGGCTTGAACACCCGATTCATAAGATCCATAAATACCGCTAGAGCATTAGTCAACCCAAAAGGCATCACCACAAATTTGAAATGACCATAATGAGTCTGGAAAGCCATCTTGGGAATATCACACTCCCTCACTTTCAATTGATAATAACCCGAACGAGGATCTATTTTGGAAAAGTGAGTAGTCCATTGAAGTTGGTCAAACAAATCATCAATCCTAGGTAACGGGTACCTATTCTTAATGGTCACCTTGTTTAATTGCCTATAATCAATACACATCCGGAGAGACCCATCCTTTTTCCTCACAAATAACACCGGAGCACCCCAAGGCAAAATGCTAGGTCTAATATACCCTTTTTCAACAAATCCTTCAATTGGTCTTTCAACTCCTTTAACTCCGCCGAAGCCATACGATACGGGGGAATGGAAATGGGTTGGGTATCCGGAAGAAGGTCTATACCAAAATCCATTTCTCTATCGGGAGGGATGCCGGGCGAATCCTCGGGAAACACATCAAGGAATTCTTTTACCACCGGAACCAATTCTAGCCTAGGTGATTCACCCTCCATATCTCTAACTCGAACAATGTGATATATACAACCTTTACCAATCATTCTCCGAGTCTTAAGGTAGGAAATAAACCTACCCTTGATCACGGAATTGATACCCTCCCGCTCCAATATCGGTTCATTAGGGACTTGGAACTTGACCCGCCTAGTTCTACAATCAATAGAGGTATATGATGCATACAACCAATCCATTCCAAGAATGACATCAAAATCATATATTTCAAGTTCAACAAGATCACCAGGGAACACTTTATGCAACACTGACACGGAACAACCCCTATACACTTTTCGGGCCACAATAAAATCACCTACGGGAGTATACACCGAATAAAGTTCCCTCAATGTCTCAAAATTCACACCAAATTTAATAGCCAACAAAGGAGTCACAAAAGATAAATTTGCACCCAGATCAAGTAAAGCATAAGCATCAAAGTTAAAGATTTTCAACATACCCGTGACGACATCTGGAGCTTTCTCCACTTCTTGGCGGGCATGGAGAGCATAGAACTGGTTGTTCCTTGAAGCACCACCAACCGGAGCCTTTGGCGGCCCTTGACCACCGAGAGCCACTTGACCCTTCTTGGATCCCTTAGGACAATTGAACACCTTGTGGTTCACGCTACCACATCCATGGCAAGCACCCAAAAGCTTCCTACAATTACCCACATAATGTTTCATGTAATGGCCACAAAGAGGAAATCGGGGACCACCCCCAACTTGTGCCTTGGGAGGAGGCACCTTAGTAGAAAGTCTCATGTTAGAACCTTGGCCTTGCTGGAAACGGCCAAATCCACCACCCTTGACATTGGAGAACCCACCATCAAGTCAGGCCCTCATAACCTCATGCACCCTTCTTTCTTTTAACTTTTCACCCTCAATTTGCTCGGCATAAGTCATGAGCCTCGAGATATCCATATCCTTAATAAGCATGGTTATTCGACACTCCTTCACGACCAAATCTGATATACCTAAGATGAACTTGTGCATTCTTGCACGGGGATCCGAGACAAGTGTAGGAGCATACTTGGAAATCTTTGTGAACTTGAGGGCATAGTCCCTCACGGTCATGTTACCCTGTCGGAGATTTATAAATTCGGGCATCTTGGCGTCTCTAAGCTCAAGAGGGAAGAACCAATCAAGAAAGGCCACTTTGAATTCTTCCCATCTAACCTTAAAGTCCATCACCCTCTGAACAAGCCATTTATTGTACCATACTTGTGCCACATCCTTGACTTGGTAAGCCGCCAACTTTGCCTTCTCCTCTGTACTAACACCCATGATAGTTAGCACCTTGGTGAGTTCATCAATGAACTCTTGAGCATCCTCATCAAACTTAGAACCATAAAATTCCGGAGGGTTCGTACGAGTGAAGTCCCTCACCCTTGAGGCCGGAGTGCCAAAGTTCACCGGATTCACCGAACGGGCTTGGTTGGCCACAACCTGTGCCAACATAGAGACTATATTCCTGAACTCAGCATGGGACACCTGTTCCTCAACCGGTACCCTATAAGCTTTCTCCTTATCTTCGAGATCCTGATGGGGGAAGGGAGCTCTTCTGCGAGGCATTTTCTGAAAGAGCGACAAGATACAAAAATTTAGAGAAATCTCATAAGATTACAAGGCACAATACAAGAGACAATGAAGTGATAAGTTCCTAAAATGTCATCATAGCCTCTCCCTCATAGGTATGGCGTGCATCATACCCATGAAGGAAACTCTACGTGACGCAGTATGTTGGACTCCAAGAATCATCACAAACCCAGGGCTCTGATACCATCTTTATCACGCCCTGGATAGGGGCCTAGATATGACATAGTGAAAGAGAACCCATAGGTCCTCGATCAAGCCAGCATAGCATCATTACACACATCATCGGTTCGGAAGCGGGGAAGCAAAACACATAACAAATAAGCTCTAAGGGAATCGGGGCTTTGGACTCAAGCTATGGGGATGTTGTTAGGAATGAGATGAACATAGATTCACATAGCATATAACAATTATCTCTAAGGGGACGGGTAAGTAGGATTCAAGCTATGGGGGCACACTGGGATTATGGGTCTTTCCACATAAGCACATAGTCAATCACAACTCCCAACATCAAGTCATAAGCATAATTAATAAAACTTCTCATAATCAAGACTCATAAGCATAGTATTACATAATCATAATAGTCAATAATTACAAGTCAACGTACAAGAGTTTAGGTTGTCCAACAAGCCTCTACATAGATAAAGCGGGGCCTCGACATAGTTTGAGGCACACCCTCAATACATAAGTAAAAGAAATAACATAAAAACTAGGTAGATAGAAGGTGGCTATTGCCCTTGATCAAAAGGGCTCACCACTAGCAAAGTCTTCAAGATAATCAAGCGTCGTTCGATAGAATGTAGAAGTCATCTCCAGTCCCTACATGTTTAGAACATGTAGACAAAAAATATGGGTTAGTACATAATAGTACTAAGTATGCGGGCATATAATGCATATGTTAATATAGTATGACCAAGCAACATGACAAGGGGACAAGTGGTACGAAAGGAATGCACGTATCCAAATAGTAATATAATAATATGCTATGTCATGATGCATGAGATGCAATTCTATGATCATAATATAGCGGGGATGTAACCTCTACTGATAACAGAGAAGACCAAGCGAGCTACTACCCAGATCCGAACTACTTTACAAGTAGATCCCTAATCACTCTTAAACAAGGGGAAATATAGAAGTCATCCCATATAGGGAGAAATCTCACGTTGGCACATGGTTTGACGGAAAGGAATATGGACCCTGTGGAGATAGTCCACCCCGACTCCAATACCTCGGTACTAAGTCTCATCCCATGAGAATACATATATATACATGCAACTTCAAATTAGAAGACTTACATTCTTTTCAAATCTTGCATCATTAGTCAAAACCAAAACCATTGATCAAACCATACTTGTTCTTAGTCCAAAGTCCATCAAGCGTTTCCAAATATATTAGTAATCATTCCATGTCAATGCAATAAGAGTAGCCCATCTACATATCTTATCATATCAAGCATTCAAAACATGTCAAAGTAGTGCAAACACCCAAAATGCTCAAAGAGCCATAATAAGAGACTGTGATCACAAGCCTTAACATATCATATTAAAACAAGAGGTTCATCAAGAGTTTCATCATGACAATCTTCAATGCATATGCTATAAATGAGGAACAAGAACATGGGTAATGGAATTCAAACTTTAATTCTCCATTTAAAAGATAATTCAACATAAATTATGAGAAATTTCATATTTAAAGTATAATGCAAATTACCCATGAATAATAAAATCATAAAGGGACATGCAAATTGATCCTTCAAGAGTTTCCATGAACATTCATAAACTTCAAACACAAATCATGATTAAATCACCTAAAATCTACAACACATAATCCCAATCAACTAAATACTTCAAAATTTAAAGAACCCATAACTTAAAGAAACTTAAAATAAAAAATTAAAGAGTAGGGTTCTTGGGTATTCATGGATGAAAGGCAATCCATTAATCAAAACCCACATTCCTTCAATAGACCAAAGGAATTGAAGAATTAAAAAAGCAAGGTGATCTTCCCCAATTTTCTTCAAGCTTTCAACAATGGAGGCCAAGAAAATTTAGGAATTTTCAAAGAGCAATTAGGAGTGTTAGAATGGATGAAAAGGGGTTAGGGTTAGGTTAAGAGGATTTAGGGGACCTTAGAAAGTAAACAAGAGGCCTGGGGATTAATTAAATTACGAACTAACCATTAATGAAACATACAATTAACTAAAAAATAGTGTCACACGGTGGAGCTACAAGTCCCGTCCAGTGGTACAGGGACTATGTACCTGTCCATGTACCATGCCTTGGTTTTGTCTTCGGCTCAAACTCTCAGGGACTTTCTGGATCACTTCACGAAGGGGGGTCACTTGACGAACCCTCAAACAGACCGTTTGGTGTCCCACGGACCGTGGGGTGGTCCATGGTACTTAACTTGGACTAGGGGTTGTACCCTGACCACCCTGAGCCCACTGGATCACCACACGGACCCCCACATGAAGCGTGGACCCTCACACTGTCCGTGGTCCTTTCCTTGGACCGTTTCCACAACCTATATCCAGTGTGTTCCGAATTACTGGCAGTCTCACTGTTTTGGCCATATCTTCCTCACACGAACTTCAAATTGAGTGAAACCATTTCGTTGCGAAGATAACTCAAAGAATTCAATTTGATATGTAGTGGCCCACACAGTTCATCCCGTGCCAAAAGTCATGATTCCTCAAAGTACACTGCTCAAACGACCTCTCTAGGCAACCAAATGGTCCATTTTGCATTCGGCCACTTAAACTCAATCCATGGCTACAAATATTCAACCATAACCAGTATAACATCATACAAGATCAACTATAAGAGTTTTTTGAAAATGTTCAGGTCGTTATAAGCTGGTACCATATGATAGGAAGGAATAGAAATAGGTTGAGTATTCGAAAAGAGATGTATACCAAAATCCACTTCTCTTTTGGGAGGAATACTGAGCAAATCATGGGGAAAAAAATCCGAAAATCATTAACCACCAGAATCAACTCAAGAGTAGGTGACTCAGACTCCACATCTCTAACCCTCATAATGTGATAGATGCACCCTTTAAAAATTATTTTTGGGCTTTGAGATAGGAAATAAACCGACCTTTGAAAGCGGAGTCACTACCCTCCCATTCTAGAATAGACAAATTTGGAAATTGAAACTTAACCTTCCAGGTTCTACAATCAATAGAGGCATATGAAGCATGCAACCAATCCATCCCAAGAATAATATCAAAATCAAATATCTCAAGTTCTACAAGATACAAGGAAGGACTTTATGTAAGATCGGAATAGGACAACCCCAACAAATATTTTGGGCAATAATAGACTCACCCATGGGAATATAAATTGAGAAAGGCTCCTTCAAAATTTCAAGATTCAAAACAAACTTAACAGCCAAAATAGGAGTCACAAAAAATAAATTTTCACCCAGATCAAGCAAAGCATAAGCATCAAAACTGAAGACTTTTAACATACCAATCACCACATCTAGAGTCTCCTCTACTTCCTATAGAGCATGCAAGGCATAAAACCTATTATTTTTGGGGACGCCATCTTGAGTAACTCTTTGTTGGGCTTGGTTACCTTGATTTACTTGACCCTGACCCTTCTTAGCAGCTTTAGGACAATCAATAACTTTGTGGCCCATCTTACCACACCCAAAGCAAGCACCCGAGAGCTTTAAGCTTGCACCTAAGTTATTCTTAAAGCACCCGAGAGCTTTAAACTTGCACCTAAGTTATTCTTACCACACGTGTTACACCGAGGGGGAATTGTCTTACCTCCAACCTATGCCTTTGGAAGAGGCATCCTAGGATTGACAACCTTTGTATTTGAACCTTGTCCATGTTGGAAGCGCCCCTTTCCATCATTGCTCCTAGAGTTGGAGAACCCATCATCATAACAGGCTCTCTTAGGATCATTCACCCTTCTCTATTTGAGCTTCTCCCCCTTAATCTGTTTAACATAAGTTATGAGCTTGGAAATGTCCATATCTCGAATAAGCATAACTGTACAACACTCTTTCACAATCGAATCAAAGATTCTAGAAATAAACTTGTGCATTGTTACACGGGGGGTTAACCTCTAGCATAGGAGCATACTTTGAGAGCTTTGTGAACTTGAGAGCATAGTCCATTACACTCATTTCACCCTGCTTGAGGTTGATAAATTATGTCATCTTGGACTCTCTAAGATCAAGTGGGAAGAAATGGTCCAGAAAAGCAAACTTAAACTCATCTCAACTAACCCCATTATCAACAACCCTCTCCATCAGCCATTGAGTATACCACACTTAAGACACATCTTTCAACTGATAAGCAACTAGTTCAACTTTCTCCTCTGAAGTCACCTCCATAATAGTCAAAACCTTAGAGAGTTCATTTTTAAATTCCTGGGCATCCTCATCAGGCTTCTCATCCCTATAATAACACTTTATATATATCAACAATGAATTATTGGGGATCCTCTTCTGTTTTGGAGCCATAAAACACTGGTGGGTTCATCCTTATGAATTCTCTCACTCTAGAAGATGGAGTAGAAATATGAAGAGCTTGGGATCCTTGATTCATTTGATTGGTCACGACTTGCTCCAACAAAGAAAAAACATTTCGATACTCTGTATGTGAAACCTCTTCTTCTTCTTGAGGAGCTTGAGGATCCAGAGGGCTAGATCACTCTCTAGATTAGGAGCTCTTTGTGCTGCTCGTCTTTGAGGCATGTTCGAGAAGAGTAGAACCAACCATTAGAAAAAGGAATCGTTCAATTAACTCCAAAGCATGACATAAATCATGAAGAAATGGATCATTTCCTAAAACTCCTCAGAGCCTCTTATTCATAGTTATGACGCGCTTCACAACCATGAACAAGACTCTACTTGACGTGGTATGTTAGATTTTTTAGGACCATTTACGAACTTAGTGCTTTGATACCAAGCTTGTCACGATCCAAACCTAGGGCCTAGACGTGACACAGTGAATGAGGAACCCGAAGGAACCCCAAACAAGCCTCTAAGAATAAGTAACACATCCTTGGTTGTAGAAGCATAATTAAACAATAAGTAGATAATTTCTAGGGGAAGCGGGAATTTGGACTCAAGCTATAGGGATGTTATAGGAAAGAGGATTAGCATGATTACATAGAAAATAAAGACTAAGGGGCAGGTGTGTATGACTCATGCTATAGGGATATAAGGGCTTAGGAAGTTCATCTTATCACCAACATACAACAAGCATAAAGAGGGATAAGGTCTAAGGGAATTCTCCATAATACATAGCATAATAAGTGTCAACCTCATAGAAAACATACCCGTATCAAACAACACCTCTATTACGAATGGAACGGGGGCCAAGGCATCTCTCAGGCTCATCCTCAAAAGTAAATGTCCAAAAGTAGATAATTCTTGACAAGCATAAAAGAATGTGGATGTTGTCCTCGAAATGGAGGACTTACCAATAGAAATCATCAAACAAACCGACAAGCCATGTGGAGGAGGAGGATGAAGAGGATCTTTGGTCCCTACATGGTTAGATCATGTAGGTAAAAAGTATATGTTAGTATTTAGAATGTACTAAGTATGTGACGTGCAATACAAACGAAGACATATCTCAATATTAACAAGATACATAAACATACACAAGGATGTAGCTCAATATGACATGAATAATCAATGCTTTAGTCAAACATGCATGAGAAGAAACCAAATCATATAACATATCATACATAGATGGGAAGGGACCATAACCGATAAATAAGATTAAGCAAGCTACTACTTAGAATCCTGATATTCACTCCACCCCAAAGAAAAGAGTGGTATACATTGCCAAGGTAGACCAAACACTCACCTTACAGGAACCTCCCATTTTTGGAAAGTATTTCACAATACCTTACAGGAACAACACCCTTTTTAGTTACCACAAAGGAACTCCACCCTTTTTTGGTTAATATAAGATAAGAGCCTTACGGGAACTTCACCCTTTTTTGAATGTGTAAGATAGAAGACTTACGGGAACTCCACCCTTTACGAATATTAATCAACATGTACCTTATGGGAACTCCCCCTTTTTGGTTAGTCATGCCATAGAAATTCACAATATATGGTGGTAACATAGTTAAGGAACAATGGCTAGCTACCAAGGTCCTCTCGGTGCTAGCTCACAATCCCTAAGAATACTCAAGTCATAGACACAATCATAATATTTAAAGCTTTATAATATCATGATATCACCATAGAGTATCTCTTCAAAACCAAAGCTTCATAAAATTCAAAGAAAGGGGTTTTTCATCATTCTTATCTTTCACTATATTCCCATAGCTCATAGCATGCATAACAACCTTTCAAAATTCATAACATTCATAATTTACATATCCTTCCATGAAGCTTTCATCAACATAGGAAGCTTGGACTACAACTTTAGTCAAAATATGGTAGGTATGCACATATGTTTAAAAATCATGCAAATTTCAAGATTTTAGGACATGAGGGGGGATAAACAAGGTCCTTACCAATCATTCAAAGTAACCCACCATTACAAAATAAATATTTGTTAGGGCATCTTTAAACCCTCATATAACTCATAAATTTCACATGGAATTTCAGTGCATAATAGTGCACAAAGGTATAGTAGCATGAATTTCTCCATAATATCAATATATAAAAAAGTTCATGATATTCCCATAATTAATCATAACTTGAAACTAGATGAAAGAGAAGAATGGTTGAGCTTGGTGGAGGAAAGGTCTCCACAAATCAAAATCTACATACCTAAGTCTGATTGGACATGGAAATCTTGTAGGAGGATGAAAAGAATATGAAACCCTAGTTAGCACCTTCTACTTGAATGTATTAAGGAGGCTTGAGAGTATTTGGGAAGAGTTTGGGACTTAGGATATTTTAGAATGAGTTGAAGTGGAGTAGTTTAAGGTTGTATAGGGCTGGAAAGGGCTTATTTGAGGGCTTAAATGATGTAGCATAGGCTTAGAATATTATGAAATGTCAAAATTGGCCCTTTTTAAAATTATTCGGACCAGACCACGAGACCCTAATTACGAGTCATGGTCAATCCACGGGTCGTGGAAAGGGGTCTCGTCCTATTAACATTTTGGACTCTCAGGAACCTTCTCTGAAATTCAAACCATCACATCACCTATGAACCGTCAATCAATCTACAAGTCGTGTTGTTAATTTGTACACCAACTTTAGAAACTATGTATTTCCACTAAGTATGACCACCATTACACGAGCATAAGTTACGGCTCGTGGAACCATCTAGGACTCGTGATTACCTTCATGCATTGGTGCCCCTATTAACATTTGCTACTGGAATTGCACCCTTGTATCCACGAAACCCAAGTATGGCCCGTATAATATTTCACGATCTGTATACCCCTCGTAAACACCACTTACACTTAGAAAATTCCAAAATTCATTTCTTATGCACTTTTTATACTTTCTAACATGTGGGGCTTTGCACCCATACTACTATCTATGGTCCGTAAATAGTATTCATACAAACTGGCACCAAATCATATTTTTAACTTTATAACGTATGTAGTGTTACAATATCTCCCCCTTAGGAATATTCATCCTCGAGTAAGACAAAGAAAGCTTGAGTATTGTAGAAAGATAGCCAACTACCTAATCATGAATGCAATAATGCAACTTAAAACATCAATTTTATAAACTCCTCAAACTTATGCATCAAATACTATTCCAGAATGGTTTCATGAATATGCATACATGCAAGATAAGAAGGTAAAATTGATATGCAAGAAATTGGAGGAATACTTCATATCTAGATACCTTAGGCTCGAATAGAAGGAAATAGATAAGCATATCATTCATCACTTCCACTTTCGCTTCCCTCGTAGCACTCTCAACTTGTTGGTTTATTTATAATACTTTAACAGATGGAACTTCCTTATTTCTCATTCTCTTCACTTGTTGGCCAAAAACTTCAACAAGTACCTTCTCATAAGTCAATTTTCTTCAACACTTACATCCTCCAATGGAACAATGGAGTTTGGGTAACCCACAAACTTCCTGAACATCAACAAATCATGAAATGAACCATAGCTAACTCCAATGACAAGTCTAGTTCATTGGCTACCTTACCAACTCGCTTTAGGATCCATTAAGGTCCCATATACCTAGGACTAAATTTACTAATTTTTCCAAAATATATTACACCCTTCATGGTAAAACCCTGCAAATTGACCCAATCACCTACATCAAACTCAAGGTCTCTTTTTCTAACATTGGAATATGACTTTTGGCAACTTTGGTAGCCTTTAGCTTTTCCCTTATAACTCTGATCTTCTCCATAGCATCAAATGCTAAGTTAGGTATGATCAATGACATTCTCTTACTTCAAGCCATCTAATCGATGACCTACATCTTCTACCATACAAGGCTTCGAATGGCGCCATCTTAATTCTTGAGTTGTAACTTTGTTGTAAGCAAATTCAATAATAGAGTGGTGATCAATCCTATTGCCTTTAAAGTGTAACATACAACCTCTTAGCATGTCTTCTAGTTTTTGAAGGTTTCTCTCGGCTTGCGCATCCATTTGGGGGTGAGAAGCGGTATTAATTTTACTTTAGTACCTAGACCTCTTTGCAATAACTTCCAAAAGTAAGAAGTAAATTGAGTACCGCAATCTAATATGATAGACAATGGGACACTATGTAATCTCATAAATTATTGGATATAGATCTTAGCATAGTCCTCAGCACTATATGAAGACTTTACTGGTAAGATGGGGGTTAATTTCATTATTCTATCTACAATCACCCAAATTGAGTCATGTTGCTTTTGAATCCTAAGCAAATCCGTGATGAAGTCCATGTTCACATCCTCCCACATCCAAGAGGGAATTTCAATATCTTGGGCTAAACTACCCAACATTTGATGTTCAACTTTCACTTGTTGGCAATTTGAACATTTCGTCACACACTTTTTTATGTTTTTCTTCATGTTATTCCACCAATACACTTCCCTCAAATCTCTATACATTTTGGTGGATCTCGGATGAATAGAATATTGAGAATTATGAGTTTCATCTAGAAGCTCTCCTATAGACCACCAATATTTGAAACACAGTCATCTTGGTAATGAAGTACTCCATCTCCCCCTTAAGAGAAAACCACAATATTATTATCAATCACCAATCTTTTCAACTCGACCAATGTAGGTTCCATGTATTTCTTTGCTTTAACCTCTACTACTAAAGACATTTTCATCACTTTTATACATGTATACCTCTATCGTTAGAACACTTATTCACACACCCAAACAAGCCAAGCAATGGACCTCTTTGGCCGACTCCTTCTTCCAATCATCAATATTAGCAATGCTACCCATGGACAACCCACTAAGTATTTCAACCACAATATTAGCCTTTCCAAGATGATACACCACACATATATCAGAATCCTTGAAAAGTTTCAGCCACCTTCTTTGCCTTAGGTTCAAATCTTCTTTGCCTTAGGTTCAAGTTTCTTTGGCTAAACATGTATTTCAAACTTTTATAATCAGTAAATATATTAGCATGCACCCCACAGAAGTAATGACTCCAAATCATTAATATAAATACCATGATCACTAGCTCAAGATCATGAGTTAAATAGTTCTGCTCATGCACTTTCAATTTCCTTGAGGCATAGGAAATGACCTTCCCATGTTACATTAAGAATAAAGCCAAACTTACACATGAGGCATCACAAAAAACCACAAATCCATCCGAACCTTTGGGCAATATCAAGATAGAAGACAAAGTAAGACAATCCTTCAATGCTTAGAAACGTTTCTGACATTCATCGGACCATTGAAATTTCACCTTCTTTTGGATCAACTTAGTCAAAAGCAAAGCAACGGAAGAGAATCCTTCAACAAACCTTCTAAAATATTTGGCCAAGCCCAAAAAGATTCTAATGTCTTAAGGAGAGAATGGTCTAGGAATATTCTTTATCGCCTCCATCTTCTTTGGATCAAGCATGATTCATCACCTGAAATAATATGGCCTAGGAATGCCACCATTCTCAAACAAAATTCACATTTGCTAAACTTGGAAAAAGGTCTTATACCTCAATGTTTGTAACATAATCCACAAGTAATCCTTATATTCTTTCATATCCCACGAGTAGACCAATATGTCATTTATGAAAACAACCATAAACATGTCTAAATACGGTTTTAAGACCCTGTTCATCAAGTTCATAAAAGCTACGAGAGCATTTCTTAGTCTAAAAAACGTAACAAAAAATTTAAAGTGATCATACTAGGATCTAAATATCATCTTTAGAATGTCAAACTCCTTCCCCCTCAAGTGGTGATATTCGAACCAAAGATAAATCTTTGAAAAGTAGCTCATGCCTTAGAGTTTATCAAAAAGATCATCAATCCTCGAAATGAGGTACTTATTTTTAATGGTGACTTTGTTCAATCAGTGATAATCAACACACAGTCGAAGTGAACCATCATTATTTCTCACAAAGAGTAGAGGAGTACCCCATGGAGATACACGTGTCCTTATAAACCCCTTATCAAGCAAATCCCTAAATTATTCCTTTAATTCTTTCAACTTCCCTGAGGCCATACGATAAGGAGGTATTGAAATGAGTTGAATATTTAGTAGGAGATCAATGCTAAAGTTAATTTCCTTTTCAAGAGGGATATCGGGTAGGTCATCCGAAAAGACATTGGAGAATTCATTAACAATAGATACCAAATCAAAAGTAGAAATTTCAGAATCCATATCCCTAACCCAAATAATATGGTATATACACCCATTAGATATTATGTTTCGCCTTCATACATGAAATGAATTTACCCTTAAGTGCCAAATTCATACCCTTCCTCTCAAGAATAGGCTTATTAGGGAATTAAAACTTGACCCTACAGGTTCTACAATTTATATAGGCATATGAAGCATGCAACCAATCCATACTAAGAATGATATCAAAATCAATCATGTTAAGTTCAATAAGATCACAATGAATGACTTTATGCAAGACCTACATAAGACAATTTTTTATAGACTTTCTTTGACAAAATCAGCTCACCAACTGGAGTATAAACCGAGTAGGTCTCTAACAAGACTTTGGGAGACACATCAAATTGTATGGAAAAGTAAGGAGTAACAAAAATCAAATTTTCATCGGGATCATGTAAGGTATACACACCATGACTATATCGGGAGACTCCTCCATCTCTTGTCTAATATGTAAGGTATAGAATTGGTTGTTACGTGGACCACTTCCTTGATGAGCTTAGGCACCTTGTTGCACTTGCCTTCTTTGAGTTGCTTGACCTTGAGTATGCCCTTCTCTCCATTTGTTTGAAAAACTAAGACACTCAGAGATCTCATACCCTATTTTACCATATCCACAGCAAGCACCCGTACCCCCTAAAACAATTTCTACCATGGTTCCTCCCACACTTGGGACACTTAAGATAGAACCACTAGCCTTTGAACCTTTACTTTGGACCTTAGGGTTAGGCAAACTATCTTTTTATAAAACCTTTGATTAGAAACTTGGGATGACCCTTGACCTCGGGACCTTTGGCCTTGTTGGAAATGGCCATTATCACCGAACATAGAATTTGAGAATCCTCCTTCAAATGAGCCCTCTTGGACTCCCTCATCCTCAACTTCTTGATCTTCTCACTCTAAATTTTCTTTACATGAGCCATGAGCTGAGAGATATCCATCTTCTTCAAAAGCATAGCAATTTTTCATTCCATTACCCCTAAATCGAATATGCCCAAAATAAACTTATTCATATGGGCCCTAGGATCGGTGTAAAAACTCGAAAATTTTCAAAATCTACTTATGGTTGTCATTATATGATATACTACAAGCCATGTTTGAGTTTTGGTTTCAACGGGTTGAGTTTAACTGGTTGAATACAAATCGGGCTAGAAAGCGGCCTAGAGGGACAGTTTTGACAGTCAACTTCAAATATTCATAACTGTTTTTGTGGGATGAACCATGTGCGCTACAACATATAAAGTTTACTCTCTTTGCGTTAGCTTTGCAACAAAAGTGGTTTCACTCAATTTGGATATCGGATGAGGGAGATATGGCCCAAACAGTGAGACTGTCTAAAATTCGGAAGCCATTGGAGATAGTCTCACACAAATAGCCAAGGACATTTTCACGGACCGTGAAACTTTGCACGGTCCGTCTAGGATCTCGTTTCATGTCACAGTGAGATTGGGGTGGCATGGAACCACCCCTAAGCCAAGTGTAGGTCAACGGTTCCTCAAATGGACCGTTTGCACTTTAACAGTCCGTTCACTACCTCGTTAAGTGAGGCAGTGGATAGGCCATGGCTTGGTTTGTGTTTTTGAAGTTAAGGAGGGTCATACGGTGCATGACATGGGGCGTCACACCTTTGACGGACCATTTGGTTGTTCGTGAAGTTCAACAGAAAGTCCTCCGAGAGTTCGTGTGAAGAATAGGCTAAGTACAACTTGACGGCATGGTAAACGGTCCGTGTGACCATTTGACGCCACTGTAGCTTCCACTTGGGTGCTGCCTTCAGTGAAAAGTTCTGGTTTATTAATGGTATTTTCGTGATTTAACATTTCCCTAAGCCCCCTTTTAGTCCCTTAA
>JBCEWC010012738.1:0-15625 GCA_038996855.1 Solanum aculeatissimum | reverse complement strand
ATATGAAGTCAGATTTTCAAAAAATGAAACGGAGTTTTAGATATAGCTAAAACAAGTTTCCGGTAACTTCCGAAACACATTTTTAGGAACTTTTTGGGTCGTTTCAATCTGGTTGCTTTAGCTCGATATATGTGTACACTGGTTGTGTGATAGTCATGATTCCACCCCATGTATTCTATACATACATTCCATTTGTATTGTATCTTTGGTTGTATTTACTATCTTTTATTGTTATTACAACTGTGTATATACATATATTGTGTACTAACCCCTTCGTTGCAGGAGATAGGACTCTTCGTTATCACATACTTGTTAGATTTCTCTTCCCCAATTGGTTGAACCTACTGGGTATATTTTGGTGTACTCACCCCTACTTTGTTTCCTCCCTGCAGATCGAGCAAAGGGACCCCCACAGGGTAATTTATCTTATTCCATTAGAGTACTATTTCATTATCAGATCTAGCGGTGAGGCTCAGACTTTGAGTTGCCATTGTTTCTTTGAGACTTTCTTTTGTTAACATCTATACTAGGCTATGTATTTACTTTTGAGACAACTTTGCATTTACTTATTCATACTACTTTAGATGCTCTTGTACTCATCACTTCATGTTTTGAGATGTAAATTAAGTCTTGTAGTTGCTTTTACTAGATTGTACTTTCCTTTAGTCGTGATTCGGTTTTGGATCGTGTCAGTCAAAGCTTGGGCACCTGGGGAAGTCTAAGTAACTAAGTATCCTACGTTAAGCTTCGACGTTAAATTAGGCGTTGCTTAGGAGGCAACACAAGATTTACCTTTCATTAGTTATATTTTTTCTGTTTTGATTCTTAATTTAGTTACAATAGCTTAGTTTTTTACAATTTTGTTTTGAAATAATCTACTCAAAGTCTGAGAAAATATGGAGTAACCACTTATTTTTATGAGACTGTGTAGGATCAAGTTGGAAAGGTCAAAAAAATCATAAAAGGAAAAAGGCGGAACTTTATGAGCAGTTGTATGGATCATAGAGCTAACCATGACGCAGATGCAGCTCATGGATCCCAAGTCATTGGAATAGTTCTAGAATTTTCAAGTCTGTGAACTGACTATACAATTTGTACATCAAATTATGGATCATAAATTGGGTTCGTAGATCAAAGTTAAGTTCCAAAATCTTTCTAAATTTTGCCAAGTGTTGGAGGAATCTTTGAGACCTATTTATGAGAAATAGTTTCGCCCGTAAATCAGCCTTGTAAGTGCCAAGAGTTAAAAGGATACCCACCTTCTAGAAATATTCAAGTTTACGATCCATAGACCATTCTGCGATTAGTAAATAAGCTTTCGTAAGTAGAAGCTGTAAAAAAAGTTACCTGATCTAGTTGTTATTGGGATTAAAAGGGGGAAATTAAAATTTTCTCCTCTCATTTCCCTCAAAAAGAATTTACCTAAATTTTCCTTTCCCGACGAAAATTTTGGCTACCCTAACCAACTATTCCAACCAAAAAAATCTAGCAACCCCCACTATTCTAGCCAACAATCCGACAAGCCTAGACCAATTCCCCCAGTCAAATTCGTCTTAAAAAGCTTGAAATTTCCAATCCTAGTAAGTCACTTTTTCATTTTACTTTAAGTTTCAGGTTAGGATTATGGATTACAATTCATAAATCTTGTATGCTTCGTAAATTCAATTTACTTAGATTAGGGTTTACTTCAGTGTGATGATAAAATCCATATGACCTTATACTAATGAATTTCTATAGGATTTTGATTGCATATGAAATTGAAGAAGTTGAACTGTAAAAAGGTTGGCCAGAAAACTTTTTGACTGTCAGTTTTAGACTAAAATGAATTATGTATGTTGTAATTTAAATGATGTCTAAATGAGTGATCATGGCATGCATACCACATAAATGAAATTTATGGTTCTATTGATGTTTGAGATTGGTCAGAAGACTGTGAATTCTAAAAGGATGTTTGACTTGGAATGGGTATGAGTATATCGCCCCCAAAATAAATTAAGCGGAATGTTAGGTTTAAATAGCTTGATGATAGTTTAAAAGTCCGAATATTTTGTTTGGGTGTTGTTGTAATTTCATACAAAACTTTGTTTGAGATTGTCTTAGGATTGAAAGTCCTGAAAAGTCGATATATGAAGATCTTTTACAAATCATAGTTTAGTCTACAGTCCATATTTTCCTTTCATATAATGAGTTCAGAAATTGATTATACTAAGTCAATAGGACAAAACCTGTTTACGACTCATAGTCCATTCTATGAATCATAAAATAGGTTCGTAGATTAGGATTCTGCAGACAGCCTCAGGAACCTACGACAATGAGCCCATTCTATGTTTCATCTATGATTCGTAAATAGTGTTTGTAGTTATAGTTCCAGTATCTAAATATTTTGGTACCCTGTATTTATAATAGGCTTTTATGGTTCGTAGTTTAATTTATGATCCATAAATGACCTTTTGTACTTTCCTTGACTATTAAATTATGTATTTTTCATTTTTGTTTTATCTCATAATACGAACTTATGGGTATGGTTTTGCAGGTACAATGGCTCCAAAGGTAGATGTGGATAGACAAATTGGGTCCAAAGCGCTCTGACCATGATTAAGTGATGATCCCACTGAGCTGAAGCATAGCGGCTCGATTTAGGAGCTTGATGTTAGTCCAGATGAGGGCGTCAAGCCATGACAGACCTAGGCCAAGTCCAGGAAGATAGTCCTAGCCCAAACCCCATACCTCCTCCCTAGTTTGATGAGGAAGGGGCTTTTAGGTCCACATAAAGAGACAGTATCCAATTCTCAACATCTGACTCAGAGCCTAAACACAATCAGGATCCTGCTCCGAGGCCAGATCTTAGTCAATCTCCATGGATAGATCAGATTCAGGGTCGGAGGATAGCTCTGAAAAATCTATCTCAATTTCTTTTCGAGTGTCAGGGCAGCCTCGACATGGTGTGTAGATGGCATGTTCAACATCTACCAGCATAACGTAGCATAGGATGAGCATAGCTGGTCTACGAGGATCATTATAGGGGAGCCCAAGATTTTGACATCCATATTTAATGCAGTACCTACCTTTCAAATTTATTTTCCCAATACATATTGGATTGGATGGTTTCACCATCGGAAAAGTATGCCCCAAACATACTTAAAGAGTTTTATGCCTCGTACGCAGCCACAGGTCTAAATGGCATACCCAAAAAGTCCAAGATACTCGACCAGCCTCCTCTACTATAGACATTGGTTTATGACGTCCCAGTCGACATATCGGAGTCCACAGTCCACAGATTCTTATATAGGATAGACTTTCATCTACCAGCCATGACAGTAAAGTTTGATCATAGACTGAGTTTGGCCCGTGATCAATAGGTAATGCATGACCCGACCTAGAGAACAGATCTACTCAGATGGGTGGCCAGTCATATAGTTAAGCGGGGTGTGGACGTCGAGAGGTATCCAGTATAGGGCCTATTAAAAAAGCCCCTCTCAATTTCATGACCAATTTTTAGTGGGCCATAGTGTGATTTCGCATTTGTCCAACTCAAGCGAAAAACACACTCACTTTGAACCGCGTTGTAATGGTTGCCAACATCATGGTTGGATATAACATTGACTTAGCCAGTTGTATTGTATTTGATATCCATAAGAGGGGGTTTCTTAGGTCGACTGCCATCCCATTACCCTACCTAATTCATAGTCTTTGTATAGACGCAAGGGTTCAAATCATTCTTGGCATTGACACACTAAGATAGGTTTAGAGGACCCAAGATGTTAGCCTAATCAAGTCTGATGAAAATCTAGTTACGCCCCAGTGAGCACTGCAGCTGACAGTCAGACTACTTGAGATGTTCACGGGGACGAGGGGTCTAGAAGAGTCCAAGGTTGCTGAGTTTTAGAGGGCCCCATCTACTATAGAATGACTGGGATAGGCCTTATATCTATTGTAGCACTAAAGGTCATACCAATACATCTACAGCCCACGGGTATGGTCTACATATCTGTCGAGTCTCTATAGGCTCTGGTGTAGCGCCAAACTCAAACTGAGTCCTAGTTGGCTCAGTTATTGCAACAACTCAGGCCATGGGTTCACAAGGCTATTTCAGAGTCTGAAGAGTGCATGATCAAGAGATACCAAGTCGCGCTGGATTAGTAGTCACAAGTTATCACGGTCAGGTATATGCATTAGAGAGGAGAGTAAAGGAGTGCTTCTGTAATATTCTAGACCTAGAATCCATCAGAGAGAAGATTCAGCAGCTCTAGAATGATATAGCAATTGCACCCGTACCAGCACCAACACTAGTGGCACTTACTATACCATCTTTCCAACCTTCGATGCTAGACCTATTTCTAGACAACCCTCCAGCTCTAATCTCTGGGAAGAGACCACGTTCTAGCGATAAGGCCTCAGAGACATCATCAAGATGGGCTCATAAAAAAGAGTGTCATGAGTTAGCAGCCACTAGACGTGTATCAGTGATTGATAAGAAGATTAGCTAGGAGAGGGAGAGAGAGCGGATAAAGGGTGTTGGACCCTCATCTTCAGCTGCAGTGATTGAGGAGGCCACCCTAGATGCACTAGGTGGTTAGATATAGACGGACATCAATGCTTAGGTGCCACAAGTTTGATTTTTTATCCCCTATTTTTAGTTTTATATTTGATATAGGGAATTGAGGGTAATGCATAGTGTTTTGATGGAGTGAGGGTAGTTATAAGCCTCAGTGAAGTTTGAGTAACCAAGGCCCATATATACTCATATTTTGAGTCCACGAGGCTTTCTTGCATGTGTTCTTTAAGGACTTTTACTTTCTGTTGAACTGACATGATAGCGCATTTAAGTAGTAATAGTAGTATATTATACTGAAATCTATGGCATGAACTGATTTGTATTGAAAAATGATACCCCCTCTATTTTGTTTATGTATTGTGTGATAGTTTAGATAGTAATCTTTTGGATCTTTGTATGACATTACTGATATTGATAGGATAAGGCTAACTTAAACCGAAAAGCATGAATCAGATAGCTAGGTTGATAGTGTTAGTTAGTGACATATGAGTGTGAGTTAATTGTAGTATTCTTATGTTGTGTATCAATTTAGAAATTGCCCCGTTAATTTGTACTGAGATTGTAGGATAGTTGGTTAGGAAAGGATCATAGGTCATGTTTCAAACTAGTCCATTTAGCCTAAATAACAAACCAAATGCAGTGTCTAATCCCTTGTTACATATATTTGAGCCTTATAAGTACACCCTTTCTTTGTAATTACCCAAGTCACCTTTCCCACTGTCTACGTTAATCTTAACTTTGGCCCTGGTCCCTCGTTGGGCATCGCGTACCTTGACTCATACAAAATGTCTAAGTTGAGGGTGGTTGCCTAGTTGTCCTTGGTTCATCGAGAGGACATTGTGCACTTCAACTCAAGCAAAACGCCTAAGTCCAGGGTGGTTTCCGTAAAGACGTGCAAAAACAATGGGATATAGGAGATAGAGTAGTGCAACAAAAAAAGGAAAGCATAAATGATAAGTGAATAAAATACAAAAAAAATGAGAGAAATGAGAAATCAATAGTGTCAAAAGCATAAAAACGCACTATAACACCGCCCAACACGACTCGAAAAGTCCTTATGATGTATTTATTGAATATCTTAAATTATTTGCATTATTTTGAAAATATGACTTTGTATTCTTTTTTAGAAAGCTAAAATGTGTAGGAAAAGGGTCACCTTTGATTTTTAGGTCACCCATATCAAAATATAATTTTTTGAATGAAATTGTGCAAACTAGAGGAGTGTCTGACAAGTCCGCATCGCCCACTTGTTCCCCGATAGTACAAAAGTATCCTAAACTCATTCCTAGGCCAAAATAGGGAAACAAATTAAAGTTCGCGTAAAAATACACAACTCTGGTCCCTTTGTGTGTAAACTATTTTCAAACTTTTTCTTTAGTGGGTGAAGTCAATTGAGACTTAACCCAACACTTTTATATAGGTGAATACTCAAAAGTTCTCCTATTTTTATCCCTAAATCTCTCTCTAAACACTCTCAAATCCTCCCAAAATTCTCTCTAAAAATCCTCCACCAAGTTCTTCCAATTTCTTAGGGATCAAGCTTCCTCCATTGAAGACAAAATTCCCAAAAGATTTCTCAAGCTTTTTCAAGTCTCCTTCATTAAATTTCAAGGTTTACAGGTATATGGGTGTAAGGACCCAGACCTAGGGAGGCCTTAACGATGCTTAAAAATTAAGTTTCCAGAGTTTTTGACCAAGGTTCCCCTCTAGGGTCACCCTCACGAGCCATGCTGAGGTCCACAAGCCGTGGGGGAAACCATGGAGTGACCCTTGGCTTTTTTCATGGCTTCACGTGGCTTAAGAAAGGGTTTTAGGCTTGGTGGCCCTCCATGGCACCTCCCACGGCTCATGGTCCTCATCACTAGCCGTGGAAGGGGCTCATGGTAGGTTCCCCATCCTTCAAGCCAAGAAATTAGCTAAGGCAGCCCCCAGGGACCCTTGCATGGGTTGTGTAAATGACCACGGATCGTGATGGGGTCTCGTGAGGCCTATCTCCAAAATATTTTTCTAAGTATCAAATCATCATCTCGTAACTTGAATCTTTGTATGGGTATTTTCACAGACCGTGAACCTTTGTATGGACCATATGGCTTTCATTGGACCGACCTTGGTGAATCTTCTAAGTATGAAAGTACCATCTCAATAAGGAGGCACCCTCCATAGACACTTGTACTGTCTGTGGAGCTATGTACGACTCGTGAAGAGATTTTATGGATATGCCCAAGTGACCTTTCAAGGTCCGTTCACTTGAGGCTAGTCCTTTAACCTCCCAAATCAGTTCCATGCTATCCATATCACTCCATGCACTCCATAATACTTAGTTCCCCATTCACTCATTCAAAATGCTTTTCGAATCCTCCTTTCAAGGTCTAATCTAATTATCTCCATGGAACCTTCAAGATCAAGCTAAATTAACTTTAAATCCTTAAATCCAAGCTTATTTATTTGGTTTAGGATCATCATGGTTCTCCTTCATCAAGCCAAGTTCAAAGGAATTTCATTGGCTAAGACTTTCACATGAACCGATAAAAGGGCCAACTTTAAATGGTCATATCTTAGCACAAAAAGAACTGGGCGGCCTACAACCTATCAAATTTAATATCTTCAAATTATCTTTCCAACTCATCTGGTTTCACCTAATTTCACATTCGGATCAAGAATTTATGCCCATTTTTGTAAAGGTCGTCAGTGTAGGGGTCTATGCGGATTTTTAATTTGGTATCATTAATGGTCCTTCCGTAATTTTGGGTTATTCTAAGGGTCTTTAATGACCTTTTCATATATCATAGACCCTTAAATCAGATCATACTCTTTCATTACAATTCATCCTCATTAGAAAACATTAGACTCTAAAGATTCAATTCCTAAAAACTCTATTGAAGCAAGACCTTGAAGATTCAAGCTGGGAATTTCAAGTGTGCTTTAAATTCAAGTCAAATCAATCTTAATTTTTCTATTTTCAGCAAGGTATGTGGGATTTATTCATGATCTGTTTCAATCATTAAGACTCTAAAACTTCTTACTTCTTAATTTACAAATTTCAAGCTTACTTTGAATATGGATCTTTTAAATTAGTGTTGATTTGATTAAATTGAGTTATGGACTGTATTTAATTAATATTTTTAATATGATTTAAGATCTATTATGTTGGATTACATTGATTTAATAAAGGTTTAAATATGTGTGTCCCCTTACTTTATGAATCTATGCATGGATATCTAAATTATGTTTTAATTGAGGATTTTCTTATGATTTAAGTATGAATTTATCTTGTTACACTATTTTAAATATGAACCTCTATTTTCCATGCTATTCTCTCATTATTCATGGCATATGCATGCATGAACATTGATTTCATAAAATTTATGATGTGGGCTAATACCCAATTATGATTATGACTATATTTTTAAGCAAGTATGGGTATGACAAGAATGTTATCTCATTATGTCTATGATATGACTTTTGAAGAATTATGGGTGTTTACACCAACATGTACAAGTATGAATGAGCTAATCCTATGCATGTATTCATGAATTGAAGTATGATTTGGCTTTTAGCCCAAGTATGCATGATTATGAAGTATGTTTGACTTTTAAGCCTAAGTATGCATGGTGAAGATTTGAAAAGACTTAAGCTCACTTTTAAAAGCACGTATATGTATTCCCGTGGGATGTTGACCTAGCACCGAATGGGATATAGAGGTGGGAGGTTATCCCCAAGGGTCTTTACTCCATTCTCATAACTACGTGCCAACGTAGGTTTATGTTTATGCCCTTTTATTGGATGATTATGAAATTCATCTTAAATGACTAGATCATAAGAAAGGTGGTCATCACATCAAAATGACTGGGTCGTAAGGTGTGATGTAGGCTACCCTTGGCAAGTAGTCTACCCTAATCTCGATGCGGAGGCTTACTATCAAGAGATTCATGTTATGGCTCGCATGGTCTTAGATGTCGATTATGGTCACATTCCCGTATGTTTAAGTATTATGACATTCATGCATCATGGATTTCATGGAATATTGATATTATATTCTTTCCTATATACTTCTTTCTATATATGTGCCCTTGTCATCTAACATTGATTTACAAGTTATTCGTGCTCATATGCATTGCATGTCCGCATACTTAGTGCATTCAAACGTACTAACGTATACTCTTTTGCCTATATGATCTAACCATATAGGGATCGAAGACTATATTCATCTACCTCTTGACAGTTAGTTTGAATTCTCTTGAAGATTACTAATGGTGAGTCCTTTATTCCAAAGACAAGAACTATCTTCTATCTACCTACTTTATGTTATATCTATCTTATGTCTTTTATGTTGAGGGTGAGCCCAAGACATATTTTGGCCCCCATCCTATTTTATGTATTAGAGGTATTGTTGGACATCATGAAACCCTTTGTATGTGTATGTTATGTTTATGTTGGAGTAGTATGATATGTATTATGTTATTACGATATGAGAATGATAAGATGTGGGAATGTTCAAAGTCCTAAGTCCCTTCCATCCCCAAAACGTGAGTCATTACCCGCCCCTTAGTCATTATTTGATATATGCTATGTGAATTCATGCAAATCTCTTTCACTATGACACCCCCAAAGCTTCAATCCAAAGCCATATTTCCCTTAGAAATATGTGTTTGTTGATTAATTATGCGCTTTCAAACCAATGATATGTAAATGGATGCTACGAGGCTTATTTGGGGACTCTCAGGTTCTCATTCCTCATATAGGCCCTAGGCTTGGGTCGTGACAGGGTTTATTTCATTCATGGGTTCTTCCACCCACGGAGTCCCAAAAATCTATTTTACAAATTCCTTTAAGTTTCAATGGTAATTTCTTATGGGTACTTCCTATTACTTCTATTAAGCATGACTTATGTTGAGACTCTTCATCTATTTAATGAAATTGCATGAATTGATTTCAAGGGTTTTCTATTATGAACTATTTTATAAAATTCAAAGCTATGAAAGTTATGAAAGTTAAAGTTAAGATGTTTTGAATCCCTCAAGTTAAAGATAAAGATGGTGATAAGGAAAATTCTCACCAAAAGATAGATCCCTTGTGATAAGGATAATTCTCATATATTGGATATCAAGTTTAGATGAGCCACTCTTTAAATATGATGATGATGAAGCTATGTTTTTAAGTTTATAAGTGACTATGATTATACATATGTTTCAAATGTATTATGTGGGAATGACTTAGCATTGAATAGGGCATTATGGTGGGATTCGATAAGGGAATCATAGTAGCAATCCCTTGTCTCATTAACTATGTGCCTCATATGAGCCTTTGTAAGCTCGGTTAGTAGATCTACCTAAGCCATATTATTCATTAGAGATGCAATTGCGAAATTTATGGAGTTCTGCCTTGGCAAGTAGATTCCTCTTTTCTCAGCGGAGGAAGTTCCTTGGTCTTTTCCCAATGGAAGAAGTTCATTGAATTCCAAGTAGTAGCTCGCTTAGTCTTATATGTCAGTTATGGTCTCCTCCCATATTTATATGATGATAAGAAGTTGTGTTTTATCCTTCATGCAAGTTTTCATTAAGGCATCCTCATTCATGACATATTGAGTTTATATTCTACTGTATATGATTATGTATCTTGCTTATGAGGCTTATTATCTCTTGTTGCATTTCATCCCACATACTAGTACATTCCAAGTACTAACGTATATTTTTTACCTACATGATCTAACCATATAGAGATCGACGCTCTTATCCATCCTCCTCCTTATGACTACTTCAATGCATAAAGATCGTAGCTTGTGGTGAGTCCTCTAGTCCAAGGGTAAGATCCATTTTCATTCTTACTTATGATGAGATACTTTTATTTCACTTATTACTTTGAGGGTGAGTCTGGGACATGTCTTGGCGCCCGACCTACTTATGTTTTAGATATGTTGTTGGATACTTATTCTCTGTACCTATTATGAGATGTTAAGCTTTTATAGAGATTTATCTTTTAGACCTTATCCCTTACGTGATGCCAATTGGTGTTGATTGATGTTATTGATGATGATGTAAACTGAAGACCTTCCTTAGTCCCCACTTCTTCATAGCTCGAGTCATACTTACCTTCCACTTAGTACTTTGCTTGTGAATCGATTATGTAAATCCCTTTCCCCTATTTATCCTTGTAGCGTGAGTCCAAAGTCCTGATTTTCCTTAGAATTGCTTGTTGATGTTTGTTTTATATTCCGCAACCAAGGATGAGCAAATGATATGCTAAGAGGCTTGTTTGGGTTACTTTTGAGTTTCCCTTCATCGTGTTGCACCTAGGCCCTAAGCTGGGTCACGACAAGCTTGGTATCAAAGCACTAGGTTTGTAAATGATCTTCAAAAATCTAACACACCATATCGAGTAGAATCTTGTTTATAGTTATGAAGTGCACCACAACTATGAATAGGAGACTATGAGGCATTTTAGGAAATATTTCACTTTATTATGATTCATGTCATACCATTTGAAATATCTAAGGTTATTCCTCTAACTAACAATGCCCTTTTTGTCATTTCTAGACAATGCCACAAATAAGAGCACCATTGCCAAGAGATGTGACTAAAGATCAAGCCCCTCCCGGGCAACAAAAGGAGAATTTTGCTCATGCGGAGTTTAGAACTACCTTCACTTGTTGGCCCAAGCTTTGGCCAACCAAGCTAATAGAGAGGTTATTATTCCTCCCCAAGCACCTACCACAAAGACCAAAGTTTGTGATATTTTTAGGATGAACCCATCGGAGTTTCATGGATCAAAGGTTGATAAGAGCCCGATTAAGTTTATTGATGAGGCTTATAGAATTGTAGTTGTCATAGGTGTGTCGTTAAAGGAGAATGCTGAACTTGTGGCCTATCAATTGAAAGGGATAGAAAATGTTTGGTACGACCAATGGGTTGAAGAAAAAGGTATTAAAGTGGGCCAAGTTGGATGGGAGGAGTTCAGGATAGCATATTTTGATAGATTCTTTCCATTGGAGTTGAGGGAGGCCAAAGTGCAAGAGTTCATAAACCTCAAGAAAGGGAACACAAGTGCGTAAGAGTATTCTCTCAGGTTCACAAAACTCTCCAAGTATGCTTCATTCATGGTATCAGATCCAAGGGCTAGAATGAGTAAATTCATATATAGTGTCATGGACTTGGTCTCCAAAGAATGAAAAATGGCTATGCTCATCAAGGAAATGGACATCTCCCGCTTAATGACCTATGCAAAAAAAATTGAGGATGATAAATTGAGGGAGAAGTCAAGAGAATCCAAGAGAGCTAGGATGGATGGTAGTAGATTCTTCCATAAAGAGAGTGGTGGCCATGGTAAATTCCAAGGTGGTCACAAGCAATGAAATTAAGGGTCTTCCAATACTCTTCCTCCCAAGTTCAACAAATATAAGGGGTCCAACCCAAATCCCCAAAGAGGTATGGATGCACAAGCTTCTCAAAATTTTGTAAATGTGGAAGGCTCTATAAGGGTGAATGTCTAGCTGGCTAAAATACTTGTTTCAAATGTGGCAAGCCCAACCATCATGCAAGGGAATATAGGAGTGGAAATGCAAGTCCCCAAGGCCAACGTGGACAAGCATAAGGATTCCCAAATTCTAATAAGTTTTATGCCCTTCATAGCCATCAAGAAGTTGAGAAAGCCCGAGATGTGGTTACCGATATGTTACAAGTTTATGATTTTGATACTTATGTACTTTTAGGTTTGAGGGTAAATCTGTCTTTTGTCATACCATTTCTTTCTAATAGATTTCATGTATTTCCCTAAACTCTTGTTGAGCCCTTTAAAGTTAGCACTCCCGTTGGTGATCCATTGTTGCACAAAAAGTCTATAGAGGTTGTCTTCTGTCCATCATGCATAAAGTTATCCCTTGTGATTTGTTAGAGCTATCCATGGTAGATTTTGATGTTATACTTGGGATGGATTAGTTACATGCTTCTTATGCTTCCACAGATTGTCAAACCCGTAGTTCCAAGTTGCAATTCCCAAATGAGCCTACTCTTGAGTGGAAGGGTGGTATTTCTTCATGTAAAGGTCAATTTATTTCCTATCTGAAAGCCCGCAAAATGATTTCTAAGGGATGCATCTATCATTTGGTAAGGATTAGGGATGTCACATACGAAATTCCTTCTCTTGAATCGGTCCCTATAGTTAATGAGTTTTCGGATGTGTTTTCTGAAGAGTTTCCTAGTGTCCCTCCTGAAAGTGAGATAGATTATAGATCTTTTTCTCGACACCTAACCTATATCAATCCCTCCTTGTAGAATGACCCGGGAGGAGTTGAAGGAACTAAAGGAGTAATTGATGGATTTGCTAGAGAAGGGATTTATTAGACCTAATAGGTCCCCATGGGGTGCCCCTGTATTGTTTGTAAGAAAGAAGAATGGGTCACTTTGAATGTGTATAGACTATCACTAACTCAACAAAGTTACCATCAAGAATAAATATCCACTCCCAAGGATCAATGAACTATTTTATCAATTACAAAGAGCCAAGCACTTTTCCAAAGTTGATTTGAGGTCAAATATAATCAATTTTCCCATAACTGCATTTTGGACAAGGTATGGACTCTTTAAATTTGTGGTGATATCTTTTGGTGTAACCAATGCACTAGTGATCTTTATGGACCTTATGAATAGAGTGTTCAAATCCTACCTTGATATGTTTGTGGTGGTATTCATTGATGACATTTTGATCTATTCAAGGGATGAAAAAGATCACAAAGATCATTTGAGGCTGGTATTACAAACTTTGAGAGATAAGAAGTTGTTTGCCAAGTTTAACAAATGTGAGTTTTGGTGGAACGAAGTAGCATTTCTTGGGCATGTTGTGTCCAGTGATGGGATAAAAGTTGACCCAAAAAAGATAGAAGCGGTGAGAAATTGGTCAAGACCATTGACTCCTACAGACATTAGGAGCTTTTTGGACCTAGCGAGGTATTATAGAAGATTTGTTAAAGGGTTCTCCTCCATTTTGTCCCCATTGACTAAGTTGAACCAAAAACAAGATGAAGTTTGTGTGTATGGATGAGTGTGAGAAGAGCTTCCAAACTTTGAAGGATTGATTGACTTCTGCTCCAATCTTGATTTTATCGGAAGGTACCGATGGATTTATTGTTTACTGTGATGCCTCAAGAACTGGTTTGGGTTGTGTTTTGATGCAAAATATTAAGGTGATTGTCTATGCTTCAGGCAACTAAAGGTGCATGAAAAGAACTATCTAACATATGAACTTGAACTAGTGGTCGTGGTGTTTGCATTGAAAATTTGGTGTTATTATATGTATGGGATCCATATTGATGTTTTCACTGACCATAAGAGTCTCCAACATGTGTGTACACAAACAGATCTTAATGTAAGGCAAAGGAGATGGTTGGATCTTCTCAAAGATTATGACATGAGTGTAAAGTATCACCAAGGTAAGGTGAATGTGGTAGTGATGCACTTATAGAATGTCTATTGGTAGTGTGTCATACCTCGAACATGACAGGAAGAAGAAATTAGCAAAGGAAGTACATAGGTTGGCTAGACTGGGGTAAGGTTAAATGATATTGAGAATGATGATGTCATGGTGATAAATGGCTTCAAATCATCATTGATTGAGGATGTCAAGTCAAACCAAGATCTTGATCTCACCTTGGTTGAATTGAAGGCCTTGGTGAAGAAAGGAAAGGTAGAGGTTTTCTCACAAGGGGGAGATAAGGTGCTTCGTTATCAAGGGAGTTTATGTCAGATGTTGATGGGTTGAGAAATTTGATATTGCAAGAAGCTCACAATTTCTTCCTATTCCATTCACCGTGGTTCCACTAAGATGTATAGAGATTTGAGAGAAGTGTATTGGTGGAATGGAATGAAAAAGGATATCGCTAAATTTATGGTTGAATGCTCTAATTTATCAACAAGTTAAGGTAGAACACCAAAGGTCGAGTGGTTTGTCTTAAAATATTGAGATTCCTACTTGGAAATGGAAAGCGATTAACATAGATTTTCTAGTCGAATTGCCTAAGACCAAGAGGCACTTTGATTTTATATGGGTGATAATGGATCGAATGACAAAGTTGACTCTTTTCTTGCCCGTTAAGACAAATTTCGGTGCCGAGGATTATGTCAAGTTATATATATGGGAGTTGGTGAGGATTCATGGGATTTCATTATCCATCATTTGGGATCATGGTACTTAATTTACCTCACACTTTTGGAAGACATTCCAAAGAGTTTTTGGTACTAAGGTGAAGCTAAGTATCGCATTCCATCCTCAAATCGACGGGCAAGCCGAAAGGATAATTCAAACATTGGAAGGCATGTTGAGGGCTTGTGTCTTAGAATTTAAGGGAAGTTAGGATGATCATCCACCTCTCATAGAGTTTTCCAACAACAATAGTGACATGGCGAAGGAAACCCCGACAATCATCGATCAAGCCATCGTAGCATCATTACTCACATCATCAGTTCAGAAGCGCAGAAAAGTAAACAAATAACACATAATTCTAGGGGAAACGGGGCTTTAGACTCAAGCTATGGGGATGTTGCCGGGAATGGGATGAACATGTATCACATAGCACATAGAAAGTATCTCTGAGGGGGGGATAAGTAGGACTCAAGCTATGGGGGTATACCAAGTTAGGGGACTTTCCAGATAAGCACATTCCCAACATTCACAAGTCCATGAATATAATCATAAGCATAAATGGAACATCATTTCCATAAATAAATCCCAACAGTCATAATATCCCAATAAAGCATAATACAACGTGCAAGAGTTTAGTGTGTCCAAATAGCCTCTACATAAGAAAGAGTGGGGCCTCGACATAGTTTGGGGCTCACCCTCAATACATGAAACAAGAAAATAAATAAATACAAGGAAGATAGAAGGTAGTTATTGCCCTTGAACAAAAGGGCTCACCACAAGCTAATAACTCTAAGGATGTCACTCGTCGTCTGCTGGAAGATAGAATCGTCACCAATCCCGACATAGTTAGAACATATAGATTAAAGTATGGGTTAGCACAAAATATGTACTAAGTATGCGTGCATGCAATGCATATGACAATATAGTATGACCAAACGA
>JBCEWC010012737.1:0-15625 GCA_038996855.1 Solanum aculeatissimum | reverse complement strand
ATTTGCATTCGGCCACTTAAACTCAACCCGTGGCCACCAAAACTCAACCATGGCTTTTAGTACATCATAGAATTCCATCCATAAGTAGATTTCAAAAAATTTTGGGTTGTTACAATATAGTTCTTATCCCGAGGGAGTTATTTCTTATATGCATGCTTGTCGATTGATGGATAAGGGTTATTTGTCATATTTGGAGCATGTTCGAGATTTTTCTCAAGATCTCCCTTCATTGGTGACCACTAGGATTGCTTAAGATTTTATGGATGTATTCCTGATTAGTTTGCCTAGTGTTCCTCTGGATCGTGATACAAACTTTTCTATTGATGTGGAGCCGAGCACTAATCCCATTTCTATTGCCCCTTATCGGATGGCTCCGACTAAGTTAATGAAACAATTAGAGGATTTGTTGAAGAAAGGATTCAATCGTTTAAGTGTATCTCCTTGGGGTGCTACTTTATTATTTGTGAAGAAGAAAGATAACACTATGCTTATGTGTGTATTGATTATTTCCAATTGAACAAAGTAACCATCAGGAACAAGTATCCTTTGCCTTGTATTGATGATCTTTTAAACCTGTTGCAGGGTGCCTCAGTATTCTCTAAGTTTGATTTAAGGTACGACTATCATCAGTTGAGAGTTTGAGAGTCTGATATCCCAAAGATAGCTTTCAGGATCCATTATGGACATTATGAGTTCGTGCTCATATCATTCGGGTTGACTAATGCTCCAACTTCTTTTATGGAATTGATGAATCGAGTGTTCAAACCCTACTTGGACGTATTTGTGATTGTATTTATTGATGATATCTTGGTTTACTCCAAGAGTTAGGCCAATCATGTTCAACACTTGAGGATTGTACTCTAGAGATTGAGAGAAGAGAAGTTACATGCCAAGTTCTCAAAGTATGGATTTTGTCTTGAGTCTGTTATATTTCTTAGGCATATAGTATCAAAAGATAGTATTATGGTTGATCCGACCAAGGTGGAAGCTGTTCGTGAGTGGGTCATGCCTATTTCTATGACTGAGATTTGGAGTTTCATTGGTTTGGCAGGGTATTACTGATGTTTTGTTCAGGGATTCTCTTCTATAGCAGCACTATTTGCTACACTGACTGAGAAAGATGTGGCATTTCAGTAGTCTAAGGAGTATGAGGTGAGCTTTCAAATGCTCAAGGATTTATTGACTTCAACACCTATTCTTACTTTGCTCGAGAAGTGTGTGCCATTTGTGGTGTATTGTGATGCTTCCGGTGTGGGTTTTGGTGGGTTATTGATGTAAAGAGGGAGAGTGATAACCTATGCTTCTAGACATCTGAAGGTACATGAGAGGAACTACCCCATCCATGACTTAGAGCTAGTTGCAATGGTATTTATGTTGAAATTGTGGTGTCATTATCTTTATGGGGTGCATTGTGAGATCTTTATTAATCACCGTAGGTTGATACAAATAATTTAAGCCATGAAACAATTCACAACATTAAGTATATTTTCTGATCATTATGCAAGATATTCAATAAAAATAAACTTCTAACATTCTAACCTCAAAGACGGACTTTAACTCATCAAATTAAGTTTGCTCACCTACTCCATCTAAGAAAACTAATTAAATCACTCCTCTATCATGAAACAAGTGCCCTCACAAAAAAAATAATTCATATACCCTATTAAAAGAATTGAATATAGATTAAGGACTTAGCATCAAAGAACAACTCTCACACGCACAAAAGAATTCACATGTATGCACAAAGAACCATAGGCTTGCCCATTATGTACATCTCCACTAATTAAGCATGCTTGAATAAAATCAAATAAGACTTTAATGGGTTGTAATGTAGGCTAGGGGACGGGTAGGAAACTATATAATAGTGAATTACACTTCCCTAAGCACTTTGCACTTTTAGACTTCATCACCCATTATCTCCATCACTTTATTTTTTTCAACTCTCTCTTCAATAGTTATTTCACTAGCTATCTCATCTCATCAAGAACGTTTCACTTTTTCTTTTCAAATAATTTTTTTCTCTATTCTCTTTTTTTTTTTCATGACACATTCTTTGAAAGAGGATTTTTTCATCACCATTTAGCTATCATTGATCACCTTTTTACCACTTAAATATTCCTTTTCTTCAAATTGAACAATTATAATAAGTCTATGCTACAGTGCTCAAGAAAGCAAGGTGCAAAAACTAGGGATTCAACAAAATTGAATCAAGGTAATATTATGGCCACCAACAAAAGGTTATAGGCTCAAAAGGGCTACTAGTGATATAATATCTGAAAAGGCTAAATTTTACAAGAAAAATCAAAGAAAACCTATTATCATTTTCTAAACAAGCAATATTTTTTATTTCTCTTGAATAACATGTCAAGCAAGTTCTAGACTAAGATGCAAAACATGGAATATATGCAAATAACCTCACACCACATGGAACAAGTCTCGATCAAGATGGATCAATTCTACTTCTAAAATAGACAGGGTCATAACAAAAATACAAAATAAGAATAAGTTATATACAAAGTCACAAATATGAGCCTAGGTGTCAAAAAGTGTATTTTTATTTTATACTAAAGCAATCACAGAAAAATACTAATCAAAATCATGCCTAAATTCTTTTGTATCAACCAAGTAAATAATGTCTTTTCTTTTCTCTCCAAAAATAAAATAAAATAAAATATTAAAAATAAACCTACTTTTTAATTTTAAAAAATCTGGTTCAATGGGCCCCCCCTCAGCAAAGAACCGAAAAGAAAAACCAAGGGGTGGGTGAAGCATGCTCTAATAAAAAATAAAAATCTAAGAACTCAAAAAAAACTATTTTACTCTAAAAAGAAAACAAAATCCTTTTGTATTTTTGAACTTTTTGAAAAAAAAATTAAATGAATAATCAAATAAAATCCTATAGAATACATCACCCTTAAAATTATTGCAAGATATTCCACCCCACATTTAAAATCATGTTGTGTCTCCAAAGAAATTTATAGAAAAGAGATGAAGCAGAAGTAAGAAATACTTTCTGGGACCCTTTTGGGTCTAACTAGTAACATGTTTCTTCGATATTTAACAAGGGTCGTACGCACCCCACACTTAATCTCAAAATGTGTTCCTTAGCTTCAAATTTGGGTACTCAGACTTCCCCTAGATCTGGAAAACAAAATGACAAAAAAAAAAAAAAATATCGATATAAAATAAAAAAATAAAAAAAAAAGCTATACTACTAGTTGGAGGCCTTCCACTTTTTCTTCTACCTTGAACTTATGAATTGTACCCCTAATTTCATTTTCAATTTTCTAACATGCTCAAAGGGTGGTGGTATAAAAATAAGGGAACTAAACAATAGAGATCGCATATTGTACTTTCTTGCCTTTACATGAGGAATGTAATTTTTTGATTTGTGCCCAATAAATTCAGGAATATAAACATATTTTTCCTCTTCCTTACATTCTTTCATATGCTCAGATGGTTCGATTAATATCTCATAATCTAAATATAATGTAGAAAAATGATTGAAATGAGGTCCAATACATCTTAATTCATGAATTATATTATTATTTACATCCTCATGTTTATACACTCTAGAGTTTTAAAAAATAATATTATCTACTACTTCACATAACTCTTGTGTATTTTTTCAACAGTGACAACATCAATAATAGTATGATCAAGTAGTTGACCCTCCAATTTTAGCTCACCAAGTTGGCCTATAAGCATTTTTTCTTCCTCACACAATTCATAATTAATTTGTTGAGCGTAAGACATATCAATCGCTACACTCAACTCAACACTTAAAATGTGGACATTCAGGACAAACTGATGAACATCTGACAAAAGCACATAGTTGTCTAAGTCGAGATTATATAACAATTTCAAGAAGTACACATTATGATTCAAAAACTTATCTACAACCTCTTTCATCCCAATACTCCAATCATTCAATATTTCTGCAACAGAGTGTGTCATATTAATAAGAAAAAAAAGAAAAATAAATAAATATAAAAAAAATAAAAATAAAATTATGGACTACAAGTAAAAATAAAAACTACAGACAATATTTAAATCATATTCTCCGGCAACGGTGCCATTTTTTAGTAACGTTCAAAATATACTTCTCAAAAGAAATATAAAATGGTCGTTTGCAATATAATTATCCAACTTATGAGTTGGGATCAATCCCACAGGGAATAAGGAAAATATATTGTCAATAGTATAAATTTTAACTTGATAGTCATGATGAAGAGTTGAAGGGGTTTAATTTAATAAGAAAAGAAAAGAAAATAACAATAATAAAATCTTGCAATTTAATACTTATTTATATCAAGATAAATAGAAGTAACCACGAGAATTTGTTCCCCATGAGTTACTAACTCAGTATTATCAGATAATAGTAATATTTTCCCGTGTGTAGGTGCAGGACAATAAGTTATGTTCTCCTAAATCCTTTATCGGGCATCTAGGTGAATTTCATCACATTATTTGATTGGTCTCTGTGATGTTGTTTTACTAACCCTTACTTTTTATCCCATACCAAAACTACTACCCCTAGTAGATTGATTAGTTGAGAGAAATTGATCAACCTCTGTTAATTAATTCTTTTCCTATTCGTCACTTTCTGGATCGGGCAAGTGATACTAGGTGAGTTCTAATGTATGCCTTCTGTTAAAAATCAGTTAAAGTGAAAAAGTTAATTAGTACATCCTAACACCGTCCAAGAATTATAAAATATTTGATTTTACCTTGTTAGTTCTTCATAGTTCTTACAATCCTAGTTATAAAATTTAGCTAATGATTATTATTAGAAGAATACAATTAAAATTTATAAAAATAAACTTACTTGTGTTATTCGTAAAATATTCAAGAACAATAGCTAAATAATCTTCCAAAAATTAAGAATACAAATAAATAATAAAAGGAGATGAAAAGAATAAACTAAAATTCTTCAATCTCCGTGACAACTCCTATCCTTCTCTAGGTAAAAAATTATACAAAACCTATTTTTATGAAATATTTATAGGTATAAGAAAATAATCAAGTCCAAAATAAATTGAGAAATCCAAAACCGAAAGGAAATATGATTCCTCCAATGTTGTGCCGCATTTAACTCCATTTGCTGCCACGTGGCAATTGCACTTTTTGCAAATTTGATTTGCAATTCTCGCATGCAAATATATATAAACTTATATTATTTTATTGAATTTAATCCATTAAGTTGTCTGCTTAATTTTTCTCTTGTAATCTTCTTTTTTTAATTCATTTGAGCTCCAAATTTCTTCATTTTCACGCCAATTTAATTTTACAAATAAAATACACAATTTAGCACAATTCACATAACTTATGCTCAAAACGGATAAATATAAATATTAAATATAAGGTAAATAATGACTAAAAATATATATTTCTTACCCAACATCAACTGTGCCAAAGAACCATCATGTCTGACTGAACCAAGGGAGTTATCACGGCCTATTTGAGTAGGCCTAGACCCGTTAACACTGTCAGATGTTGGAAGAGCTGCCGGAACTTCCCGACCTTGATTGCCCTACCTTATAAATTCTTGATCACGGGGCAGGTGTCCACTAAATTTTCCATGCTAACGAAACCTCTTCCCTCCACCATGTTTATCATGCGAGCATAATCCACTATACTTTGAAATGTGCCTCCAGCTAGAACCAAGGAAGTTGTAGCCTCTTGAAGATACCCTTCCAATCCCTTGGAAAATCATCAAATCCTCTCAAACTCAGTAGGGATATTGGAAAAGACATACCTGGACAACAAATGGAATCTGGCCTCATAGTCCAAAACTGACATAGAACCCTACTAGGATCTATCAAACTTATCCCTACGGCTTTCCTGGAGGCTATATGGCATGAACCTCTCCAAGAATACCTCTGTGAACTGCACTCATGTCATGGTTGGAGATCCAATAGGTCAACGAGCCAACATTGACCTCCACCACCTTGGCTAGGCCAGTGAACTTGTGAGAGGTATAAGAAATTCCATGCGACTCCAAACTGGATAAATTACATAGCCAATCCTGACACTCTGACAAGAAATCATAAGCTCTATCACCAAAAGTACCATCAAATCTCGAGGGAGCCAAATGTACAAACTATTCAAAACTCTTTTGCTCAACAGTGGACATGGTTGGACTAGAAGATGAAAGTGCCACCATAAATAAGGGTGGTGCAATGGATGGAGCAATAGCCAAACTCTGAAACTGAGAACCAGAACTCAATCGAGATGCCTGAGGCAGAATCATAGCAGTCACAGGAGGATCTGTTTAGGTTGAAGAAGGACCAACATGGGTCATGACTGGCTTAGCTAGAGATATAGAAGGACCAAATGGTGTTGTGGAAACTGGTAGATCAACAGTAGCTAAGGCGGGAAATTCTCCCTCCATTCGAGCTATAACCCTCAAAAGAAAATCTTGAACCAAGGGTGTAGCATCTGGGGTTGAGGGTGGTGGAATAGGATCTGCAGGCCCCTCTGGCTAATAAACAGGCTCTGTTGAAACTGATCTAGTTTGTCCTATGGGCAGAGATACTCCTCTAACATGCCCTCGACCCCTCTACCTATCACGAGTTCTACCTCAAACATGAGTGGGAGCCACATCAGCAGGCTTGAGTTCTGCCACAGATCCTCGAGACCTGGTCATCGACATCTATGTAGTAGGAGTAGATTAAATACATTCAAACCATGTGAAATAAAGAAACATATAAATAGAAGCAAAACATGAAAGGTTTTCCTAACAAACACCCCATAACCTCCCAAAGATGGGTATGATGTCTACATATCGATCCGCGAGACTCTACTAGAAAAACTACTCTTGACTCACGATCCCAGCAAACCTAGAGCTCTAATACCAAACTTGTCATAATCCAAAATTGAATTACGGCTAAAGAAGAATGAAATAAAGTAGAAACCATCATGACATAACACCACATATCCCAACATCTAGAATCGTGAGTACAAGGGCATCTAAAGTAGTACTGAAGAGTAAAGATAATTGTCTCAAAATAAGATACACAACTATCTCATAATATCAGAAACAATGTTAGAAAGGAAGCAATAAAGAAAAATCCAAAGATCCATGGAGACTCGAAGTCTGAGCCTCATCAGTAAGATCTAGGTGGATACAAAAAAATCAACTAGAGTAAATCAACTACCATATGTGGGTCACTCTGCTTGTTCTGTAGAGAGAAAAGAAAGTAGGGGTAAGTACATCAAAATGTACCTAGTAGGTTTAACCAACTGGGTAAGAGAAAATCGAACAAGAATGTAATAAGGAAGAACATTGTCGCCTACATCTAAAAAGATCAGTGCATAACAAAAATATAAAAAGTGATGTGATAAGGCCTCCACAGCTACAAATGGTACAACACAATGAGAAATATGATCACAATGCATGGAATTCATCAACCATATACTAAGTATCTCACAGCCATACCACCTGCCCGTGGTCAAGGAATATCCGAATGTCTTGACCTTGCCACCTACCCATGGTCAAGAGGTATCACAATATTTCCACCTTGCCATCTGCTCGCGGTCAAGGAGTTTCATAATATATCCCCCTTTCCACCTACTTTTGGTAAAAGAGTATCATAATATCTCAGCCTTACCACCTACCCAGGTCAAGGGATGGTACAATGCAACATGAGATAAATACAAGTCAGTGACATAACTCAGATATGCATGTATATTTAATAACATCACAACAAGAATACCAAAACATGAGTCTCAAATAGTCATAGAGAAATAATATCAAGTGTCATAAGAAATTACCAAATAATCAACATATCTCCAATCCTAAAAAATATATCAATAGGCCAGAGTACCCACAATACCGAACCTCACTCGTCCCAAAATATATCAGCAATACCAGACTTTACTCATCCTAAAATAACCACATAATCCCCAAATATATCTCATAAGCCATAAATTTACCACAAGTTACCCAAATAGTATTACAAGTCTCTTATTATCACATTTAACATCCCAACTTATCTCAATTCAAAAGATTTCATCTCAATTTAATCAATAGGATCACAATTACTCTAACTTCAGTCTAGTTAGAATCACATTCCCATCAATGTTCCAACACCTCAATCCATTTACTCATGATTCAGTCTATATCTCACAATTACCACATAACATGATGAATAACTCAAATCTAGTCCCAAAAAGGTTAATCAAACCTACTCGATGCCAAAACCATACTCAGACAATCTTTCAATCAATTTTATCCAAAAAATAATCCCTGAATGGATCAACCACTATCAACAATAGATACTACGCATCAAGAGGAGTATTTTTATACCCATATTGGTATGAATTAGGTTTAGGAGAAAATTGTAAAATTTAGGACTAAAATTTAAAGTTCTCGAATCTGAAAATTAACTTTAAAATCAACTGCTACATGAAAATGGAGTCCATGGGTGAAAATTCCACTGAAATCGAGTGAGAAATCAACATTTATAGTTTGGAAAATCATGGTCTAAAAATCTCTAATTTTAGACATTCAAAATCATGACATTCAAGAAAAATATAAGGTAAAACTCGTGGAAAATAATCATAATAGTGCTAGAATCACTTACCCAAAATAATTCTTCAAAATCTCCACTCAAAATCACCCAAGAAATTTAAAGTTCATGAAAATGATTAAAAAATGGTGAATCTCGGGTTTAATACTGTGTTGGCATCAAAAGAACTCTCCAAATGCAGGTACGGTCCCATGAACGCGGAGAAGTCAACTTAAAAGGCCTCCGCGATCACGGAGACCAACCTGCAAATGCAGAGAGTAAATAGGAAGGGGCGCACACACACATACTCTGTGAATGCAGAGTAATCCTCCATGAACACGGAGGGTAATAATAACTATACCTCCATGAATTTGGAGGCTTCTCCGCAAACGTGGAGAAGTAATGTGCCTACACCAGATACTTTGCACTAGCAATACCCAAGTCTAATTTCCTCCTCGAAATGGACCCTTGGAACACATCAAAAATTAGAATTTCACAAACCAAATATATATATCCATACTAGAAATAGCGATCCAAATTCAACGGAATTATCAAAAAATAATTTTAAGGCCTTCTCACCACGTTTACCAATGCAACTCATATAAACTAGTTTAAAATTTAAAATACCAAAACTACCCTTGACAATTCTGAAAAAAATAATAAGGCCATTTCT
Organism: Solanum aculeatissimum; assembly: GCA_038996855.1. Lineage (NCBI taxonomy): Eukaryota > Viridiplantae > Streptophyta > Magnoliopsida > Solanales > Solanaceae > Solanum > Solanum aculeatissimum. The sequence continues at coordinate 6,439 of JBCEWC010012737.1, read as the reverse complement.
AGTGTTAGTTTCACCATTTGGAACTATCAAAATTTTTATCCGAGCTTTCGAACTCCGAATATTTACCAAAGTCAAACTTTGGTTCCAAAAATAACTCAAAACAAAACTTTGGGCCTAAAAACTTCACTTTAACTCTGAACTCAGTTCTGTAACTTCTCATATAGCAATTTTAATGTTTTGGAGCTAATAGAATTGATGGATCTTCAATCAGACAACCAAAACTCAAAATGGTACAAAACCTCACTTTTTCAACAACTTCAACTTCCAAAAATGCCAAAACTCATATATTTCTATTTTTTAAACTCAAGATTTCAGTTCCAACAATGCAATAATTTTAAATAGGCCCAAAATAACTTATGAAAGGGTAAAATAGTAGCTTTTTACAAATAAGGAAAAAAATGACCAACTAGGTCATTACAATGCCATTGAGAAAATTAAAAGTATAAGGGAAAAGTTACAAATGGCTCAAAGTCGGCAAAAGTCCTACTCTGAGTTAGGACGAGGGATCTTGAGTTCCAAATTTGTGATTGAGTCTACTTGTAGGTGTATCTTATGAAAGGTGATATCTGGTTCGGTAAAAAATGAAGTTAAGCTTGGTATGCAGGGCCTTACAAGGTGGTGAGAAGAGTGGGAAAGGTGGCATATGGGTTGGACCTACCTAATGAGATGCATTTGATCCATTCAATTCTTCATGTGTCAATATTGAGAAAGTTAATAGGTGATCCAAACATCATAGTTCCTTTGCATGATGTGAACATTGAAGAGGATTTGAGTTATGAAGAGGTACCAATTAGTATTCTAGATCGACAAGTGAAAAACCTAAGGAACAAGGAAGTTTCATCTGTCAAAGTGCTTTGGAGGAATCAACAAGTTGAGACTGCTATATTGGAAGCGAAAGTGGACATGATGAAACATTACACATATCTATTTCACTCTACTCAAGCTTAAGGTATTAAGTCATTTCCCAAAGTCTCAATTCCTTGTATTTTAAGTTTTGCATGATGCATACACTCATCTCTATATTTATGGGCTGTTTTGAGACATGTTTTAAATATGTAATTTGAAAATTTCATGAAATGATGTTTAAGTTACATTTTTGCATGCATGTTGGGTTATTAGTTGATGATTAACTTGTTAGAGTATGTCTTTAAGTACATTCAGGGAAAAATATTCCCAAGGGGGAGATATTGTAATGAACTTCAGTTTAGGAGCCTAAGAGTACCAAATAAGTTGGGCAAAAAATGACCTAGGATCAATCCACGAGGCCAAATTATGCCCTATAAATAAGATGATGCCCCATAGGTTGTCCCCTTAAATATGAACTACAAGAAAGGGAAAAAGTTTCCATCTGTGGGGGTAACCCACGTACCTATCAATGTCCTGTAGAAAGATTAATGACTTGTAGATAGGGTTGAAGGTGAGGGGCCAAACATGAAGGAAATTTAAAGTTTTTGGAAAGTGACCTACAATTAATAGGATGACCATAGAATGTTATATGACCCCTATAAACTCTTCATAGATGAAGCCCATAAAAGTAAGAAAATTGACTAAGTGTGGAAGGACTCTACGAGTCCAACAACGACTCATAATTCAATGTACGATCCGTAGAGGATGGTTTTGCAGTTTGGGTCAACAAAATAGTTTCTAAATATTGTAAAAGGACAATAGGAGAGACAATAATATGGTTCGTGGTTCAAACTATGACCCATAACCGGGTTTTTGTAGATTTTATCTGACAATTTTAATAGAGGGAAGTTTTTTCATTTTCGTAAATCCTAATTCTATACTATGTCATTTTTGGGATCCTAAAGGCCCTAAATTAGACCTTAAAGACCTAGGACCCTAATTCATTCTCTCATTCTCCTATTCTCAAAATCTTGAGGCAAGTAAATAGTCTCAATAGAAGAAGAACAAACATAAGAGGCTAGGGTTTCAACGGTTCCTTTTTTCAAAACAAATTCCTTCTTACCAAAGCTTACCAAGGTATGTGACCACAAAGTCCTGCATAATGTCTTTTACCTTTTCTTTATGTTCCTTCAAGTTAATATGCATACTAATGATGACTTCATGATATTTTATGTTATTAAATAATCTTCATGACATCTTATGATGTTTTACTTAGTATTTAAATGTTTTAAAGTTAATTATGATGACTCCAATGATGTGGGATTAAGAAATGAAGTGTGGGTTGTTTTACTATGTTTTGAATAAGCATTATTTTTAGGATTATGCATGATTTTGTGATTTCTGATATTTCCAACTCAAAGGCTTAGCTCATTTAGTTTCAAGTCAAGTTTTGCATAAATTATGATAAAGATTAGGGCATTAAAGAAAGGTTTTAATGTTATGATTTGTCAAAGATATAAACATGTTGACAAAAGTCCTAAAGATATCTATGAAAGTCCTCGAGATGAAAGCACAATACTCACTTGGTGGTTCCTTAAGTTCGAGCTACTCTTAAGATTGCTACTTATGATTCTAAGTATCATAAATTGACTAAGTTATATTTTAAAGATTCCATCGAATGACTTAGCACTGAATGTGATATTGAGGTGGGGTTCAGTAAGGGAACCTTAGTAGCAACCCTTTGTCTCATGAATTATGTGCCACCATAGGAGCCCTTGTAGGCTATGTTACTGGATCCACGTAGGCCATTTATATTAAATAAATATGCATGCAAAATGATAGAGTTCCACCTGACAAGTGGTCTCCCCGTACCAACGTAAGGGGTTATATTGGATTTCATGTAGTAGCTCACATGGTCTTATATGTCGGTTAAGGTCTTCTCCAACAAGTTATGATTCTATTATATGACTCCATCACATTTGTTCTTTATGTGCATGACTGTCACCCATCTTGGACGATATTCCTAGTGCATTCTTAAGTTCATATTTAAAGTCCCATTAATTGTCTCATGTATGTTTATATTTATTTACAAATGATGGCATTACAATTTCATTTTTACATTGCATCTTACATACTTAGTACATTCCAAAAATACTAATGGATATTTTGCCTCCATGATTTAACCATGTAGGGACAAGTGCTCCTCCACGGCTTGTGGCTAGTTCTCAGAGCTTCGAGACTAATGTTTTTATTACGAGGCCTTAGTTCAGGTCTCTACCATTTCCTATTCTAGCTTGTATTTTTTTTGACATGATGTACATGTTGCCTTTGAGGTTTTTACTTTCTATGTTGATAAATGCTAAAGTCTTTTCTATTTTATGGAGGTCGATCGTCGATCGGTCGATCCACCAATGTTTAGATGGTATGATGTTTGGAAAAATTATGTTTCCATGTATGCTTTTTAAATATTGCTTCATTATCATAAATTTCCCATAGACCCTACCCTTTTTTTAATTCTAGATTTCTTTATCTTTTATACCTATGAATGCTTGAGATATATTAAGATGGCTTGGATGGGGTGCCTTCGGGTATCTTGTTTGTCATGTGATGAATAGGACCCTAGGTTGGGTCGTTACATGAAACATCCTTATTCCTTACAAATAATAATGGAGCACCCTAGAGAAATACTAGGCCTTATGAATCCTTTGTCAAGCAAGTCCCTAAATTATTCCTTCAGTTCTTTCAACTCCTTCAAGGTCATTCAATATGGAGGTATACAAGTAGTTTGAGTGTCAAGAAAAATATAAATACCAAAATCAATTTTCCTTATAGGAGGAATACTGGGAAAATCATCGAGAAAGACATCGGAAAACTCATTAACTATAGGAACTGAATGTAACAACCCAAATAATTTTTCAAAAGCTCCTTATGGTTGGTCTTGTATGATGTTATACTGGTCATGGTTGAGTTTTGGTAGCCACGGGTTGATTTTAAGTGGCCGAACACAAAACGGATCATTTGGTGGCTTAGAGAGGCTGTTTGGATAGTAGACTTTGAGCTAGCATAACTTTTGATGCGGTTTAAACCATGTGGTATGCTACATATAAATTGAATCGCTTTGAGTTAGATTCTAAACACAACTTCTTTCACTCTATTCGAAGTTCGTATGAGAAAGTTATGGCCTAAATAGTGGGGCTGCTTAAAATTCGGAAGACATTGGAGAAATGCCCTGAAAAGGGCCCAAGGCAAGGACCACAGACCGTGAGCCTTGGTACGGTCCATTTAGGGGTTCGTGCCATGGTCCAGTGAGTTGGGGGTGGCCAGTACCACCCCAAAACACAAGTCATGATCCATGGACCACCCAGCGGTCGGTGAGCCTTGGTACAACCCGTCAAGTGGTCCGTTGGGTGGGGCAGTGTCTTGGCCAAAGCTGGGGGTTTATTCTTGGGAAAAGTGTGGCTTCACAGAACAGTATGCGGTCCATGTGAAGCCATAAGGTCCATGAATCCCCTCGTCAAGTGGTCCAGAAAGTCCTCCGAGAGTTCGCATTGAAAATTTGGCTAAGGCAAGTTTGATGGTGCCTTGTACGGAGCGTGAGTCATGTTCACGGGCACTGTAACTCCACCGTGTCACTGTGCTTGGCAATTAAAAGTCTGTTTCATTAATGGTAATTTCGTGATTTAATAAACCACTAGGCCCCTTTTAGGTATCTTAAAGTCTCCTAAACCCCTAAATCAAGACCCAAACCCTTATTCATCTATTCTAAGACTTCTCTATACACATTGATAATTCTAAAATTCTCTTGACCTCCATTGAAGAAAGCTTAAAGAATTTTGGGGAAGATAACCTTGACTAGTTTGACTTTGCAATTCCTTTGGTGAATTCGAGGTATGTGGAATTTGATTCAAGGATCTTCTTTCATCCTTGAAGACCCAAGAACCCTAACCTTTAAATTATGATTTTAAGCTTCTTCATGTTATGGGTTCTTCCATTATTGATGTAGTTTAGTGTTGGGAATTGTGTGCTGTAGTTTTTAGGTGATTTAAACAAGATTTTAATCTTGAATTTATGAATGTTCATGAAAACCCTTGATTAATCAAATTGCATGTCCCTTTCATGATTTAATTAAGCATGGGTAACTTGCATTACGCCTTATTTATGGATTTCTACATGATTTTTGATGAATTACCTTTCAAATTGTGAAATTGAGTTTGAATTCCATTACCTATGTTCTTGATCCTCATTCATGGCATATGCATGGTTATTGTTATGATTGAAACTCTTGAGGAAATGCATGTTTTGAATGTTATGTTAAGACTTATGATCACATAGTCCCTTGCCATGGCTCTTTGAGCATATTAGGTGGTTGCACCATATTGACATGTTTTGAATGCTTGATATGATAAGCTAAGTAGATGAGCTACTCTTATTGCATATCATGAAATATTCTGTAAACTCTTTATGGCCTTTGGCCTAATCATGAACATGATTTAAACTATGGTTGGTTTTTACTACTGAAGCATGATTTGAAAACAAATGTAAGTCTTCCTATTTTGAAGTTGCATGTACCTATACGTATTTCCGTGGGATGAGACTTAGTATCAAGGGATTGGAGTAGGGTGGACTATCTCCACAGGGTCCATACTCCTTTCGGTCAAACCATGTGCCACCATGGGTTAATTCTCTAGATGGGGAACTCTATTATGCTACCCCTTGTTTCAAGGGTGTTTAGCGTACTACTTGGCAAGTAGTCTGGATCTGGGTAATAGCTCGCTCGGGTCTTTCCATGTTTTTGGTTGAGGTCGCATCCCGGATTTATATATTGATCATAGGCTTGCATCTCATGCATCATGGCATAGCATCTTGTTATATTATTCTTTGGCTACGCGCACTCCTTTCGTATCACTTATCCCCTTGTCATGTTGCTTGTCCATGCTACATTGTCATATGCATTGCATGCCTGCATACTTAGTTCTTAATTGTGCTAATCCATATCCTTGTCTACATGTTCTAAACCATATAGTGACCGGAGATGATATCTACATTCTACCGGACAATGCTTGACTCTTTATTGAAGATATGCTAGTGGTGAGCCTTTTTGTTCAAGGGAAATATCCACCGTCTATTCCATCTATTTTATGTAATGTTATTTACTTTCTTATGTCTTGAGGGTGAGCCTCAAACTTGTCGAGGCCCAGCTCATTCATGTAGAGGCATTGTTGGACCACTCTAGAATCTTGTACGTTGACTTATTGTGTTAAACATTTGATTATGTAAAACTATGCTTATATAGCCTTGATTATGTGAAATTGTCATTTATTATGCTTATGTTATGAATGCTGGGAATCTTGATTGACTATGTGCTTATGTGGAACGTCTCATAATTCCAGTGTGCCCCCATAGTGGAATTCTATTTATCCGTTCCCTTAGAAATTGTTGTTATGTGCTACGTGTATACACGCTTGTCCCAATCTCGATATTGTCCTCATAGCTTAAGTCCTAAGTCCCAAATCCCATAGAGCTTATGTGTTATGTGTTTAGCTTCCGCGCTTTCGAACCGATGATGTGTGTAATGATGCTATGATGGCTTGAT
>JBCEWC010012736.1:0-15625 GCA_038996855.1 Solanum aculeatissimum | reverse complement strand
TTTGTCTTGGGTAGAGGGATTGCTACTTCTTTTGTTACTGTTTTTTCTCCTACTTGGAAAAATTTCCATGGTTGCTTAGTTTTTATTATTTTATCTTGCCGCTCTCACATAATTCTTATTTATTTTTTATTTAAATAATTCAATATTTAAAAATTAATTATATATTCCAATAGAAGTTAGAATAAAAAACTCAAAAGGCGTCATTCATGATTAAACGATACTTTAGTCTGTCACAACCATTCAAAAAAGTCACACCCATTCAGAAAAATCACAACCCTTCGAAAAAGTCATAATTCTTCAAAAAAACCACAACATTTTATAAAAGTCACAACCCTTCGAAAAAGTTACAGCCCTTCAAAAAAGTCACAACCCTTTGGAAAAGTCATAACCCTTCAAAAAAGTCATAATTCTTCGAATTCAAAAAAATCATAACTCTTCGAAAAAGTCACAACTCCTTGAAAAAGTCTCACCCTTTCGAAAAAGTCACAATTCATATCTCTTCAGAAAAGTCACAACTCCTTGTAAAGCGCACAACCTTTTAAAAAAGTCACAATCTTTCAATTAATCTCTTTAGAAAAGTCATAACCCTTCGGAAAAGTCACAATCCTTTGAAAAAATCACAACCATTAAAAAAAAGTCACAACTCTTCGAAAATGTCACAATTTTTTTAAAAAGTCACAACTCTTTGAAAAACCACAACCCTTTGTAAAAGTCACAACCATTCGAAAAAGTGACAACTATTCGAAAAGGACACACTACTAGAAAAAGTCACAATCTTTTAGAAAAGTCAAAATCCTTTGAAAAAGTTACAACCTTTCAAAAAAGTCACAACCCTTCAAGAAAGTTACAACTCTTCGAAAAAGTCATAACCCTTCGAAAAAGTCACAACTCATCGAAAAGTCACAACTTTTCGAAAAAGTCATAACCCTTCGAAAAAGTCAAAACTTTTCAAAAAAGTCACAACCCTTCAAAAAAGTCATTATCCTTCGAAAAAGTCACAACTCTTCAAAAAAGTCATAACTCATTGAAAAAATCACAACCTTTGGAAAAAGTCACAATCCTTCGTTGTTAAAAGTTATCTCCTTTCAATATAATATAATTAAATAAATAAATATAATACATAATATAAAAAATATACTAAATTTACTTTTAAGTTGGGGGCATTTTAGTACTTTAACATTCAAGTTTTGAAATTCAAGCACTATTGAAAAACTAATTATATCGATAAATAATGTTATAATCAAAAAATATAATTGAAGATAACTAGCACTTTAACAATATTAAATTAATAAAAACTCTTGATATATATTTAAAATGCTAAATTTTCTAGATAGAAAGAATTTGATAACTTTAGAATATTTTATTATTTTAATATTAAGATACATAAACTTTATTAGGTTACTTATTTGCGCGAACTAATTACCTAATTAAAAATAATATTTTAATATTAATCTCATCGCGTGAATAAATATACCAGTTTAAGTTTAAAATAAAAGTTTGATGCAATCCCCAAATTCCTCTCAACTTTTGCCCTAATCATAAGAAAAAAAACAACAGGCGTTGATTTGACGCCACCGTAGGCGGCCGTCTGTTTTTTTCTCCTACATATTAAGTCCTCCAATAAGACCCTTCACCTCCAGAAGTTCATCGGAAATGGACGCCAACGAAGTAGCAAAGGCATTTGTGGAGCACTACTACTCCACGTTCGATACAAACCGGGCGGGGCTCGGAAATTTGTACGAGGAAGGTTCCATGTTGACTTTTGAAGGCATTAAAACCCTAGGTTCCCAAAATATAGTGACAAAACTTACTAGCCTTCCCTTTCAGCAGTGTCAGCATACTATCACTACCATTGATTGCCAGCCTTCTGGTCCTGCCGGCGGAATGATTGTCGTCGTCTCCGGTCATCTCCAGCTCGCTGGCGAACAACATGCTCTTAAGTTTGGCCAGGTTATAAAATTTTCATCAATGAAGAGTTTTATATCTGTTAGATGATTTTCTGATATGGATTTGTTTGTGGTGTTAGTGCAATTTATATTTCCTTCTCTACTGGTTTAGTTTAATTTGCGATGGCACGGAGTTTTTTCTATTTAAACGGTTGCCTGCCTTGAACCTGAATTTTATTTGGGAAAAGAAAATGTTGAGATACATCATCAATATTAATGGAAATTTATCAAAATTTTTAACATCAATCATTATCCGTGGGTGGAGTTTAGCTTTGATGGTATGCCACGTTTCGTACTCAGGAAATGTATATAAAGTTTTGTTCTGAATGCTAAGTGGGTGGAAAAGAGTAACAAGCTTGTGAATGGTCAGCCTTCAGCTTGAGCTGAGTTACTTTTGCATTTGGTTTTACTCGGAGTAGAGTGAATAACCTTATTTGGCTGCTAGAATCTTTTGCTCAGAAAGTACTCCGAACACGATTAGGCTTGAACTCCTTCCTTGTCCAGTACTCTCTTCAGATAACAGTGATGTTCTACCCGTGCAAACGTGGGCCATTGTTCATGCTAATAACACAGAGCAAAAACTTCTTATTTTCAGTAATTACAACTTTGCATTAGTTTTTCGTTGAATTGATAGTGTGCTGTATCTGATACGACTATTGTGCTTCAATTCAAACATCTGTACTATCCGTTTCGTATCATTTCAATATTCAGTACATGATGTTTATGATATTCTTTTCTTTTCCAAAACATCAGTACAATCCGCTTCACATCATTTCAAAAGGGTTGTGTTTTTCTTTACCATTCAGAAGATAATACAATATTTATACACTTTGTTTGGATGGTTGTTATGTATTGTTTCATATTGTATTGTATTGTACTGTATTATTTCAGTGAATACAATGTGTGTGTGGATAGATTATATTGTTCTCTATCATTACATAATGTCATACTTTCATAATTTGATTGATAAACCTACAAGAAATTGTAGGTATGTGGTAGATACCATGAAAGATAGGGTAAATGATAAAATAGAATTATTAAATAATAAATAAAGTAAAAAATGAGAAGAAGATATTAAAGTAACGACTCTGTCATAGTAGATTTTTTTGATTGGTGACTTCCACATTGTAGACTTTAATGCGCAACTTGATTTAGTTAATTTCTTATTCTCAAACAGTTTTGTTGATGCACTTCCGTGGAGTTTATTGGATATTAGCTTTGTTAGGGTTATCATTTTAGGAATTGTGGAGAGAAAATCAGTTATTTTGTTAACCCTCAGGGGTTGGCCTGGTGGCAATTGACTTGAGCCTTGGGATTTTTGCTCCCTTTCAAGGTCTCAAGTTCGAAATTCACTGGGTGCAAACAATTTCTGAGGGTCATCAGATTGGGTAAACCTGAATTAACCGTGGTGCACTTGCGGGAAATTCCTTGCCGAGGGCCTGTGCATCCCCGGGATTAGTCGGGGCTCTAAGAGACTCGGACACCCGGTGCAAATAAAAAAAATTTGGTTATTATGTTAAAGCTACCGGGATCAATCTCTGTGGAACTTATGTGTATAGATTTTTTCTTTTACCACCCTCGGTGAAGGTATGTATGTTCAATGTGTATTTGTTCAATGTGTAAAGTATTGAGAACCTTTATTTCATATGTTAATATAAGTTGTTGGGCAGCCATGCCCAGCCTCCCAGTAATGCCATTAAAGAAAATGGAACAGAAATTTAATCTTGGCTCAGGCATGACTTAGGTTCAGATTTTTTATTCTGATGGGAATTTTGGTCGCTTCAATATATGTGGTGAATGGCTTCTTTGATATTTTAGTTCCCTCAGCTAATTTATTATTGGCAATGAATTTGAATAACATCAACTGTTCCTATGTAACTTCTTACATTTAAAGCAAATAATTTCAAAGAACTTACTACATTTTTTAAAAAAAAGGTATTGGCCATTCCTTTAGAGGTTTTGTGATATGTGACTCACAGGATCTGTTTCAAAAGATTGTGCATTACTGTCTTTGATGATGCTTTGATAATCTGTTTCTTTTCTGTTGCTTATACTTGTAACTTTCCTTTTCTTGCAGATGTTTCATCTGATGCCAACACCACAAGGAAGCTTCTACGTGTTCAATGACATTTTCCGGTTGAACTATGGTTGATATGCCCAAGATGAATGCAACTCATGTTAATTAGTTCCATCTTTTCTAAGTTGTAGACTTCGGCTGAAATTCAAGTTGCTTGAAATAGTGATCTTCATGTACTTGTTTTAGAAAATGCTACGGTTAAATGTTTTTGGAGTTGCTCCAGTTTTTGTTTACTGATTGGAGAATGGCAATTTGATGACATCACCTGTATTGAAGATGAAAATATGTGTCATTTGGTTTGTTAAGTTTATGCTGAAAACAAATGATGCACTGCACTATGAATCCATGTTTCAACCAAACCAATTCTTATACCTTATATTATCCATAAGGTTTACAATAGTTACATGCATTAGTTATTAAGTTTTGAAAAACTGAAAGGAAAACGCTAGTCTTCTTCATTGATGAAGTCGAAAGATGGCAACTCCATATGTGGAAGCTCTGGAACTTTGAGCTTTGGGAGAGACATAGCCTCAACTTGATGTTTAAGCTTCTTTGCAGAGTCGTTTAGATCGCTGTCTCGACCATTTAATGTAGGAGGACGGCCCTTAATCCAGCCCGTAACCATATTAGCAATGGATCTAAAAGGATGATTTAATCCGTCTTTCATTTTCAGAATGATAGAGACCTCGGATAGTTGCCATGTCAAGGTGAGGACAATCATGGCTGATAGAAGGCATTGAGTTATAAAATTCTGCTTCTGTATCTTCCTTAGTTCTTTTACAACCCTTTCTTCTTTTTCAGTGTCTTCTTCCGCTTCAAGTTCAACGGGAGCTTCTTGTAAGTAGGTTGATTGATTCATTTGATCAAATAAGGTTTCTTCTTTCAGTGAATCCAGCTGTAAAGAATCAGAGTAATAGAATGTTGTTTAATCCAAAAAGTGGCTCATGAAAAATGGACATTGAAGTCTACTAGCAGGAATTTGGGTAAATAAAAAGAAGGTTGACCTTTGGTGTGTGTGGATGGAAGACAATAACAGACCAGTGCATTACGGGGATCTGACCTATTTCAAATCTCTTCTTTTATAGGGGTATTCATAGCTTCAAGTATTAATTGTTATGATCAAAACCTGTCACATGACACACAGAATCCCTGATATGAATATTATGATTAAATAAAATACCTGAGTTAAAAGTTGGGAGAGGAGTTGGTGGCGGTGGTCGGCTTCATCATCATCAACGACAACGAAGCTGTCATCAAGAAGACGACATGTTTTTGATTGGGTTTGTTCTTGTGTTATTAATTGGTCGATTGCTTTCTGTATGAGCTCCACTTTCTTCACCCTTTCCATTTCCAGTTGCTTCTTTCAAGATCCAACAAATCGACCCCCAAAAGAGACGGCTGTGGTTGTGGGTCATACAAATACAATACAATTCGCTACAAAACAAATGGTTATAATAGAGTGAGAGAGAGTCAACAACTACCTCAATCCACTTCACCTTCAGCCGTTAACATTAACCAGTCATCCCCTCACACAAACCAATCTTTTTTGAAAACAACTTAAAAGGGGCTACTATTATATATTCTCTTAAATTATTTTAAAAAGATGATTATATATTCTCTTATATTATTTAAACAAGTATTAAGTCGTGTTGATATATATTAACGAGGAGATTTATGATGCGAGTTTAAAGTGAAGAGAAGCATGAGAAGTTGTTAGTTACATTTCCAGAGTTGTTGTTCACTCTTACTCAATCCCTATAGTTAGTTAGTTAGTTACAATACTGTTACATTGCAGTTAGTCAGGATTCTATTAGAGGACCAAAGTCATTACTTGGAACTATAGAGGATATGTATCACATGCTTATGAATAAAATTTCTTCTTCCTTTCTAAATCTCTTCTATTCGCTATCCTCTCGAATTTTCTGAGATAGTCTCCATCTTCCTCAAAGGAATTCCTGGATTAACTACTTCCATTACAGTGTTTTCTTATCAATTGTACATAACTCATCTCATTGGAGCAACCACACAAGCTTATTTCCAATTTAAACAACCAAATAATTTGTTTGACGGAGACCTAATTTGATCAATTTTTGGAGAAAAGAAACAAATATTTCAGTAACTAAACAAAAGTAAAAATTTTTGCACTTTTTTTTGTTATCAATATAATGAGATGATGGAATGATATATCTTTTAACTTTATTTAGTTTCAATATCAAGAAATGGAAGGTGACACATATATGGAGAGAGGTGGCAAATATATTACGACACATATATGGAGTAGCAACTTCCGACACAGTCGTTTTAGGCTATCTCATGGTTTATAAAAATAACATCATGGAGAATGTTAGTTTTATATCCTAGAAAGATGTCGATTGCATGTTCAATACTACAACTTAAGCCACCAACTCCCTCTTGTCAACTTGTGCTACTACTCACAAGCACTATTTTCTTTATAAAAAATTTGGCCAAACATCTCCATTTATTAAAATAACTATTTTTTTTCTTTTGAAAAAATTAAGTACATTTGACATTCCGAAAGCTTGACCAAACATACTACCACTGATAATATTCAAGTATCTAATCGAGTAACTGTTGAAAAATAAGAGAACCACGCCTTGTGCAGAATTAAATCCAATTCTCCTGTACATTGACGACACATGAACGTGTGTATAGATCTGCTTGTACTGTTTGACTAATTTTAACTTTTTGATTGATGAACTTGGTGAATAAACAAATGGACTCAACAAGCTTATTGTGATTTAGCTAACTATTGTATAATGGGAACCACATTGACTTGAGATTGATGTTGTAACCAAACATAGGCCAGAGGATTAAGAATTTCTACTGATATGTTTATTCCTGAAACTAACTAAACCAAATAGGGAGCCATGCAAGTGACTATACGACAACCTTGCCCTAGTATTTACCCTTAAAAACATCAACTATTTAGCACCTAAAGGCGCTCAAGCACAAAAGAACATGTTAGAAAAGAAAAAAAAACTTCCAAGCTAAGCAGGCATCCAATATTAAAAGTTCCACTTCTTGAACCTATCAAACCTATACACATATTATGCACAGCAGCATCTACAAAATACATACCTCACAATGACTTACAAATTGCAAAAACCAGACTTCAATGTAATAATTCTTGAAACTACTGAAACTAGTTTGAATGACAATGAAGAGGTCAGTTGGATTAATAACTAGGGAACTGGTATATGTCATCATTTTCCATGTTAGACATGTCACCATGAGCAGTTGATGCTGTTTCAGTGTCTGCACCTTCAAGTTCAGCCTGCCGTGCAATGAAGATTATTAGTTTATGTGATTTTCCTGATTTTAAACTATGAAAGCGGAATTAAATGCTCCCTATCCCCCTTAAAATTGAAAATTTTTCTTCAAAAGAATGAATATGCTGTGGACAAAACACATGGATCAAGAAGCTAATTATGTTTCCACCCCCATCCCAGATAGGCTGGAAATAATTCAGACACACAAGAACGTTCATTCACTCATATTTTTCCCGTTGCACAGACACTGCCACCAATATCCTCATATTTGGGTTTTAGTTTGTCCATGCAGCTACTCCAGAACCTGGCTACTTTTACGGAGACATCTTCTCTAAAGCAATGTAATCAAATATTTACATTTATGTGATACTAGGAAATGGGAAAAAACAAAAAAGAACCCTTTACGACGATCACACCTTCTCTAAAGCCATGTAATCAAATATTCATATTTATGTGATAGTAGAAGATGGGAAACAACTACAACAACATACCTAGTGAAAACCGCACAGTGAGGTCTGGGGAGGGTAGAATGTACACAGACCTTACCACTACCTCAAGGATGTAGAGATGTGGTCTCCGAAAGACCCTCGGAAAAAACAAAAACCTTTTTTCCATCCTTCCAATAAATGATAAAAGAAAATTTAAAGCATAACGGAATATATACTTAATCCATCTGTGACCCTAAAATCTTAAAAAGGAGATAAGAGGACGGATTTAGTTCATTCCTAAATTATGTACATAAAGTATTCCACTTGCAAAATAAAAAATTTCATCTATTGGAAGTTCACTAGCTCATGTATATTAATCACAGAAATGCCGTGTAGAATGATGCTTTAGCTTACCTTAGCTTGCCGATACTTCTCAAGAATTCGATGATATTGCTGGCGTGCCCCTGGAGATTCAACCATCGATAGAACTCTGGAGACAGCCTCATCAAGAGCAGCATCAACTTTTTGTTTGCGGAACACCTTGAGAATGTCTTCATCCTCAATTTCATCAATTGATTCTGTGTCATGTCGAAATCCCCGAAGACCAACACCTCGTCGACGCCACCTTAGCACCACTTTCTCCAAGATTCCAACAGCCCAACATACCTTGTATTGCTTTCTAACCTGATAGCCTCGTACATGAGCCTGCCATGGAAATCACCAGCAATCACTTTCTCTGCTGACCAAATTATTTTCTAATCTCCAAACATTTTCCATTCTCCATCCTCCCAAAACCAAAAAAATAAAAAATAAAAAAAATAAACACAACTGATGAATGTTCTCAACTTATGTATGTGCATATATATATATATATATTTTATAAATAAATATGATTACACTTCTATATTAGTGACAGATTGTATTTGAAGTTTATCACCACATAACTTTCATACTTTCGACTATAATGAGGCTTAAAATGTCAATTTTGACTTCAAACATTTAAAGCACCTGTATCTTCACTACTTTCTGTCGGAATGCAAGGAAATCTTTCCGGCCTTTCCATCCTCGATATTTCTTCTGAATAGCTAGGGCTGCTGAGTTGTTGTCTCGCGTGTTGCGGAATGCCAACTTTGATGCAGCTGAAAGCCCATGAATATCGTTTGAGAGGATACCATATTCATCTCCATTTATGGTAGCAGAAACACCAAATTCTCTGTGTCGCCTTTTGCGGAATGAATGTGCTCGGAATGCAGACTGTATACGAGCAGCAGCCTGAGCTGCATTACGGACTGCAGCTAAAGTGTCCTTTAAAGAAAGCTGATCCTCATTTATGGTGGCACTTGTGTTTGATATGCTACTAATAGTTCTCTCTGCTTCCACATCAGCAGTACCTTTTGAGAGCTCACTCTCCTCTAATGTGAGGGATGAAAGATGACTGGTGAGAGCTACCTCTGAAAGATACCCTGCAAGCCCCTTATGACCACAGCTGGAAGCAATTGATGCAGCAGTTTTACCAACTGGATCTCGTGAAGAGGGATCTGTAACAGCTCCAGCTGATGCCCCGGATGCGATGAGCGAAGCAACCATTTTTTCCCTGTCACAGATATGGATATTAATCTGGCTTGTTATGGGTAGCGCACATAAGGCCCTTGAAGAGATTGTCATAGGAAAATTCACTAAACATGCAAACACAGACAGAGACATATAAAAAGGGAGAAAGATTCAAGGAGTTCACCCTAATATCTCTCCCTCTATCATTATTGTTATGTTTCTTTCTTGAATAATCGAGAAATCCCTCAGGGCCAGCGGTGTACAGTTTGATACTCAATACATAACAGGCCTGTGATGTGCGCCTAACCCACATCACCCCGATTTCTCAACATCCATGAAAGTGCTTCAAAGTTGAATCTCTCCATGTTGCCGATATATTTCTCCATATATTTGTTCTTTTGAGAAATGTGGATATATTAATTACTCCATAATGTATTCGAAGAGTTGAAAAATACTGCTTAATGTGCACAACTTTAAAATTTCATAGAGGCAAATTAGGAACAAGACAATATTTTTCGTAAAGCTGTTACAACTGAGTGACTCAGATAAAAATCGGCATACATTCATGTTCATACTTTTTGTATGTATACACGGAATGTAGAAGGTTAGTAGGTAGTAAAACGTTGTCTTACTTATCCTTCCTTACTAGTAGTCGGAGTATTTCTTCAATGGTGCTTGTCCTCAGATTTCTACTATTATCTACTATCTCTTATACTCCGATTATCGCACTATTTGTTGTAGTTACTATTCTATTTTTAGAATGCTTTGTCATGCTTTTGTTGTACACAGAATGTAGAAGCAAGATATGGTTTTTAATCTTTAAAATAACTGAAAAATCCATAGTCCGGTGGTGAGCGCTACGAATCTTTTTGGATGAAGCCCTCCTCTACCTTTCTCCACTTAAATGTCAGGCTTTTGTATGCGTCAAGGTTCGAAAACGGGTCACATACCTATCCTCATATCACACATTGCCGCTCTTACCATTAGACCAAAGCCCTGGGGGCTAGAAGTCAGACGTGGTTGACTTCCTAAAAGTTGTTAAGCAAGCTTCTATTACTACTGATACCAACATAACATGAGAACTGAAGTACAGTGATTAGAGAAGTCATTGATCAAACATCAATAGACTTACCTCCCAAAGCGTGCAGCCCAGTGCAGGGCCGTCCAACCATTAATATCACGGAAGTTAACACTGACTCCAGCACTTAGAATTGGGTGCAGTGCCCACTCAAATCCCAATCCAGCAATCATGTGAATTATTCCTTGCTCTTTCTTAGATAAAGAACAACCTGTCTGATAATCTTTTTGTTGCAATCTACAAGAAAGCCACTGCTGGAACTTGTCTTTCAAAAGCTCTTGAAGAAGCCAATCAATGGTTATCATCGACGTTGAAGTTCCAAACAAAAGAGATTCAATGATCTGGGCCCATGAATCTTCACTTGCTTTGGATTTTTCCAAGAAATCATTACCTAATTCAGAACGTTCTCCTTTTTGGACAGATAAGTCAGATAAAAGCAGCTGCACAAACCTGACAAGTAACAACAGTTCCTCTGTACTTCTATAAGCTCCTTCTATGTCAGGCTGATTATTTCGACCGCAATCATCAGGTTTAATCCGGTATTCGAACTCCCTCACCTCACTGCATGACTCCCGATTGCCACTAGTAACACAGAGGGTGACTTTACCAGGCAAGTGACGAGGAGCTTGACAACAGATGACACCTTCTTGAATGATCTGAACAGGAACTTCAATATCACCAAACATGCAAGTCCACGTGCATTCTGAAGGATTACAAAGAAAAGATCCAATGACAACAACCTGCAGTTAAGAGCTAGAACGTTCAAAATAATAATAATTTTAAAAATAACTAGATGGAAACTAGCTGATAGCTATTAAATACACCATAGTAACTAACTTGTTGATATCCTGAGAATGGTCAAACATACAAGGTAAACGGAAGGATTTAAAACAGCTTTCTTGAAAAGCAATCAAAAATTACAGGGATTTCAACTGAACAAAGATATCCAAGTTTAAGGGTTTTTGAGCATTAAGCACATCTAAGGTTGAAGTTGAACAAAGATATCCAAGTTTAAGGGTTTTTGAGCATTAAGCACATCTAAGGTTGATAAAAGACAGTTGAATTAGCCATCATGACTTGGTTACTGGAGCCAGTAGCAGCTCTCTTCCTTTTGACCATTTTATTACTTGAAAGTGCAATATTATTTTCAGTATCCAGCAATAATGAACCACAGTAAGCCATCAAATAAAAGAATTTCATCAAGATTTTGAAGTAATACCATTTAAACTAGCCAGTTGCAAGATAATGGAAATCTGTGCGCTTTGGAAGCCATAATAATCATAAGATATTGGGGCATGGAAAATAAAATACTGAAATTTGAAATGACTAAATAAACATATAACTGATCCTTTCTACCCTACAAAAATAGGGTGAGGTCTCCAGTGGCATATGCAGAATTTTTCATTTGCGGTGTCGCCTTTTAAAAGGAGAATCAATACATAAACAATATGCATACTAGTATATATACGTATATATATGTATATATGCACATACATATATACATATATATATATATATATAGACACACACATATGTAACTTTTCTCTATTAGAATTCTTTTTTTGAAATGTATTCAAAATAAACCCCAAATGATCACAAAGAAAAATGTATCAAAATGAAGGTCAACGAAAAAAAAAAATAAAAAATGTACCAAAATGAAGGTCAATGAAAAAAAAAAAATAAAAAAAAGAGGCCGGGAGGGTTTGAACTCACAACCTAACCTATAGATTTATAGCACCGAACCAATTGAACTACAAACAACTGTATTCTAAAGAGTGTCACCTTACATAATATATCCTTTATCACTGTTTTTTCCTTTTGACTATATATATATTTAAGAAAAATTTCCAATGAAGTAGTGTCACACGACACACCTTAACCCTCCTTAAATCTACCCCTATAGGTCTTTGTATACCCCCAGCCTCCCCTGACCCCATTTATGAGAATACTAGTGGTGAAAGTCCGTGCTAGCACGGGCCCAATATAAATTATTTTTTAGTCTCAATTTATGTGATATCTATAGATTTTTCCTATATATTTTTTACGATACTGTGAAATTATAATTGAAGCAGCCAAAGAAATATTATGAAGTTGTTGAAGCAGACACGTCAATACGCAGCTGCCTTGAAAAGATTAAATTAAAAAGCCCACAAATTATTTTTTATTGGCCCACCAGAAGCTGCTTAAGCAAGCAATCAATATAAATTATTTTTTTTTAGTCTCGATTTATCACCTAAAATAATTTATTAGGGTGATATAGTAAAATCGTAGCTGAAGCAGCTGAGAAAATGATTTATTAGGGGTAATATTGTAAAATCACAATTGAAGCAATTGAAGCAAACACGTCTGGCAGCTGCCTGCTTTAAGCAGGCATGTCGACCGAGACGTGCCTGCTTATTGCCACTTATATATAAGTAGTAGATACTGCATATGTTGTTGCTGTAAACATACAAGCAATCCACTGCGGAAATTTCGACATTACTTGCACATGCAGAAAACAGAAGTTCAACAAACACCACAAAGTCCAAACCATGGAACGCCGACAAATTTTGGGGTACAAACAACAACAATCAACTAAATCATGACATATACCTTTGTTGCCTCAGATGAATACCCCCATTCAGGGGATATATGTCGAATTGTAAATTTCTGCTTCTGAGCAATAGTTATGCTCATCTCATCTTCAAGAGAAGTACCAATCTGACCTTGGTCAAATATTGCTGTATACTTGTCAGGGTTGGGTCCAAAATTAGTTGTATCAGGAGGATCCGTAGGATACTTGAAATCTTCTAGTTGTTTAAAAGCTGGTACAGAAGCTGCAAGGAAATATGAGTTTTCCAGAAATTAACTCACTCACATTCTTGAGGTAGTGGCCATAAATTATCCTCCAGAGGTGAAAAGAATTATACCTGTCTGAGCCTCCTTGTCACTGAAATCAGGCCACGTGTAGCTTTCATATGTTTCTATGGCCCTTTTCTCTGATGAGATTTGAAGCATTGCCTATGGTACGTTCAGACATGAAAAAAGATGAATAGGTCTTAAAATTTATTTTCTTTATCAAAAAACAAAATCTTTTATCTAAAATATATAGTTGATATGAGTACATAAAGAAGAGACAGATGTTGTAATTGGCAAGAAGGAAGTGAAATAAGGTCAAAATCTTGCACTATATTATGATGTTAAATGCATCTACAGTCCTAACGAAACAGAGCTAACTACAAAGTACACTTTTCTCACATTCTCGTCCAACTTGTGCAAATATTTTGTTTGTGATTCAGCAGCTGCAGAAACCCCGTAGTGATCCAGCATATCCTTCCACATGTGACCATCCTGGGTCAGATCTTGATGATGAGATTCACTGCTCTCACCTACAGAGACACTCTTATCAGCATTTCTTCACATTTATTGCTTCTGAACAATAAAAAGATGAGAACTCAATCTTAAGATAAAACTAAGTACAAGAAATAATACATACAAAAGACATGGAAGTAAATATCCAAGAGGAAGCATCAAGTTGACTGATGTCAGATTTTAAATGCTACACTTTTACTTCTTTTCTTTTGGATAAGGTAAAAATTTACTTATAATGAGATCTTAAACAGGCAGTATTCCACAGTACAATCATATGGATACAATATTCATTAGCGGATAATTATTTATAACTAATTCATAAGCGAAGGCCTGTAGTATGATGAAGGGTAAAACTGTGAAAATGCACATCCCTCCATTTGAAAAAATATGAGTCCTGTGATTTACATAACGCGTAAGTTATAGCAAAGCTATGTTTTCTTACTTAGGCTTTCGTTGTTCCTGTTTAAGTTTTCTTCAACTTTTTTCCTCATAGAAAATGCAGACTAATCGAAGGTTCTCATGGAAAACCAGCGCATCCATCAATATTCAGAGAAACCACATTTACATCGCCACCAGAAACCTCTATGCCGTTCCTAAACACATTGAGAAATGCCAAAAGCAGAAAGAACAACAGCGCCAGATGAAGCCAACCCGACAAGTGCATCGACCCCAAGAATCACTCTGACTCGATTTTGTATTTCGTGTGAGTTCTATTTGAATTTTCTTTTCTCCTCTTGCTGATTATATCGGCAAATAATGCAAAAGCGTTCTCAATATCTAGCTTCAATAGCAGCCCTGGTTCTCCGCTCTTCATTCTCCAATCTAGAGCCTCATTAGCAATGAGGGCTGCATCTGATATTTGCCTTCCTCTTACAAATGCATTTTGACTTCCAGATACCAATTTCCCAATCATTGTTTTGAGTCTGTTTGCCAGAAGCTTTGATGCTGTCTTGTAAATGCTACTAATAAGGCTGATAGGTTTGTAGTCTTTAAGCTCAATTGCCCCGTTCTTTTTAGGAATCAGATATATGAAAGTGGCATTAACAGATTTGACCATGTGGCAATTTTTATGGTAGTGTCTCAAAGCATAGATGATCTCATTCTTGATGATCTCCCATGCATGCTGGAAAAATGCCATAGTATAACCATCCGGTCCCGATGCTTTATCAGGAGCACAACTTTTAATAACTGAGAGGATTTCTTCCTCTTCAAACTCCCTTTCCATCCAAGTATTTACTGCTTCAAAGATTCTAGCTAAATTCTCAAATCTAGCCGATGGTCTCCATGGTTCATTTTCTGCATACAGTTGCTGATAAAAGCTCAAAATTTCCTCCTTGATTTCTCTTTTATCCTCAATTATATGTTCCCCTATTTTTAGCTTATCAATGCAATTATACCTTCTGTTAGCATTCGCCATGTTCTGAAAGTACTTAGTGTTCCTGTCCCCATCCTTAAGCCATAGACACCTTGACTTTTGTCTCCATGAAACCTCCTCAATCTTAGCTAATTGCTGTAAATGTGTATGTAGATTAATCATCTGAGAATTTTCAGCCTCGGAAAGGATTCTGCCTTCAGAAGATTGTTCCTGGCTTCTTTGTTCTTCCAACTTCCCGAATACCTCCTTATTCCATGACGAGATATCCTTTTTGAGATACTTCAACTTTTGTACTATAATGAAATCAGGACTGCCCTCTACTTCATAGCTACTCCACCAGTTTTTGACTGAATCAAGGAACCCCTCTGTCTGTAGCCACATGTTTTCAAACTTGAAGTAGGATGAGCTCAAGTTCCATTCCCCACATTCAAGCATCAAAGGCTTGTGATCAAATATTACTCTAGGAAGAGCCACTTGCTTTATTGCCTTAAAACTGTCATTCCACTCTGATGAGATCAAGAATCTATCA
>JBCEWC010012735.1:0-15626 GCA_038996855.1 Solanum aculeatissimum | reverse complement strand
GTTTCGAACTTGAGACCTTGAAAGGGAGCAAACCCCAAGGCTCAAGTCTATTACCACCAGGCTAACCCCTGAGGGTTCATTTCTTATTTTTATGAAAGGTAAAATTTACATTAAATTTGATAGGAATAAAGGCTGACAATTAGCCAGCCCTAACTAGCTTGAGGTTAAGATGTAACTAGTATGGTAATTAAATGTTGATGACTTGGGGAAGTGAAAAAACACCAACCTGTGTCTCAGCACGAAGATCAGTGTATGGAACTATGCCAGTAAGAAGCTCACTGCAACATGATGAATCCACGGCTCTTAGAATGTAGAAATACAAAAAATACATTTCAAAAGAAGTTCCAAATAAATAATTAGTCCATGCATGTTTTAGCATCAACTACAAACTGAGGACAGGTTAATCCTTGTTGCTGCTAGCAGCCCCATCGACGTTGACAACATAGCATTACTAACAAAAGAGAAAAGGATATGCCAGTAGATTGGATACAATAACACAAAACTAGCTAATTATGGGAACAACCTGGTCTTTGTCATGATCCATTAAACAGAAGATAATAATAGAAAATAAAAGCAATGCTGCTGCAAACATGGAGCAGAGGATCTAACAGATAATAGAAAATAGAAGCAATGCTGCTGCAACATCGAGCCGAACATCTAACGAAAACAATTTCTCTACCTTCTCAAGGTAGGGGTAAGGTCTGGGTACACTCTACTCTCCCCAAACCACACGTGGGAACACATTGGGTTTGTTGTCACTGCAACATCAATGTGTCTCAGATTATTATCATAGGGCACACAGAAGTTTCTGAAACCACATTTCTTGAAATAAATTTCTGAGACCATAAGAGGTAACACAATCTTCTGCTTCCATGAGTAGCCCATGCATAGTTTTTAAAATCTTATCACAATTTTGTGAAAGTGGTAAGAGGTATGTCACTAGAAAAGCTAATATGTTAGTTTCAATTATTAAGACTGAAACATAGGACTTGGGCAGTTACCCATGAAACATCTTGCATGCAAAGTCTGAAGAAGTCATTTATATCCAAGGTTGGGGAAAACAATGCCCAAACCACTTTTGACAACTCAAAAGGCTTTTCTGTGAGCAACTCTTCTATCTGATAATAATTAGGGCTGTCAAAAATAAAATAAAAAAACAGAATACACAGTAGCTGATTAACTTGCTTCTATACACAAGAATCTCAACAGATCCATGTGGATGCAGAGCTAGGATATCAAGATAATAAGGTAAAGTAGCTCACAGTCTACAGAAGCTGCATTAATCACTGAATCAACTTCATTAAATATTTTGAGCTTGTTTATATAACCGACTATTTTTGGAAGACAAGTTCACATAATTTACAAAGTTCACAAGAGCTACATGATGGACAAGTAATCAATCCAGCTTTGCTAAGCAAGCAGCGGATGTGATGTGAGCATCAAATTACCAGCTAATATCCAGGAAATTTTCTGCTGTTTGTGACAGATATCAAAAAAGAAGCCTTGCAGTATCACTAAAACAATGATTCTTCAACTGAAGAAACTTTGATGAAGTCAAAGCTAAAGCATTCCATTTAAATTTTCTAAAGCATCTTTTTTGTTTTGTTTTGTTAACCATGGTCTCCAACCAGCTTGTGCACCTCAACTAATTCCACGGATACTTGCCACCTCCCGCCTGGCAACAAGCACCAAGTAACTATATCCACCAAGGCCAAAACATTTAGGAAATAATCACCTAGTATTTTGTTTCTGCTAAGATTTGAACCTGAGACCTCATGATGCTCAACCCACTTCATTGACCACTAGGCCACACCCTTGGGAACAATTTTCTTGAGCATTTTTAGCTTCAAATTGTTGTATATATCTATGTTTATGTTTCAGATATCATGTAATGACCTAGTTGGTCATTTTTGGTCTTATCTGTGAAAATTACTGTTTTACCCTTTCATAAGGTGCTTTGGGCCTATTTTAAACTATTTGAAATGGTTGAAACTGAAATTCGGAGTTTTAAAATGGAAAATATGAGTTTTGGCACTTTTTGGAAGCTTAAGTTATTGAAAAAGTGAGTTTTTGTACCATTCTGAGATTCTGGGGTCGGATCGAGGATCCGTAGATTTCATTAGCTCCGGAGGTCGAAATGGGACTATAAAAAGTTACAAAACTGAATTCTAAGTTAAAATGAGGTTTTTAGGTTCAAATTTGTGTTTCGAGTTTTTCCGGAACCAAAATTTGACTTTGGTTAACATTCAACTTCGAAAGCTCAGATTGGAATTCCGACAGTTCCGGATGGTGAAAATAATGCTAGAAATGGTCTTGTTATATTTTTTGGAGTTGCCGAGGGCAGCTTTGGTATGTTAAGTTTTGAACTAGTTTATGTGAGTTACATTGGTAAATGTGGCGAGGAGGCCTTGAAATCGATTTTTGATGATTCCGTTGAGTTCAGATCGTTGTATATTTGGTTTGCGAAATTTAGGTTTTGGATGAGTCTCGTGGGTCCATTCCGAGTTTTGAGAATAGCTGTGATTGCTGGTTTTGGTGCAAGGCATTTTGTTCTCCGCATTCACGGAGTACTCCCTTGGTTCTTCTCCGCGTTTGCGGATAACCCTCCGCGTTCGCGGAGGTGTAGCAGCCTTTGAACTCTGCATTCGCAGAGGTATAGCAGCCCTTGAACTCCGCATTCGTGGATCTCTATCCGCGTCCGCGGAGTACAAAAGTTCTGTAATATTTTAAAAGCTATAAATCCTCCATTTTCATTCATTTTCAACATCTCTAAGCTTTTGGGGGCGATTTTAGGTGAGGCTTTTCGGAAATTTCTTTTGGTGATTGTTCGATTCGAGGATCGTTTGGAGGTTTGAGTTGATTGAAAGCTTGTCCGCGTTTAGTTTCGGCATTGAGGTAGGTTCAGCTAACCTTGTTAGGACTGAATTTGCATTATTGATCATGTTTATGTGTTAATTGTGAGATCTAGATTGATTCATGAGTAATTGTATTGATGGGATGAGATATTGACGGAAATGTGTTTCCGGTTAAGCCGAATTATGAGTAAATTGCGATTCTATTGTTAATCTGAGATGGAAACTTGTGAATTGAGATCCTGTGAGATGTATTGTGATAAATTGAGACTGGTGATATTACTTGGGGAAACATTTCGGTAACTTCTTGGCTCGTGAGGCACTTTGATGATCATATATATATTTTGGGGACGAGTAAGGTCGGGTACTTGTGATATACTTGATTCTTTAATATAATTATGATTTTGTGTATATTTAGAGTAGTTGGCTAGGTTGTATATCCGGGATATCGTTAGATTGCATGGGGTACCAGTGTCTATAGTACCCGACAGAGGATTTGTGTTCACTTCTCAGTTTTGGTGGGCTCTATAGCATGGTTTGGGTACTAGAGTGGATTTGAGTTCAACTTTCCACCCCGAACAGATGGTCAGTCCGAGCGCACCATTCAAGTGTTAAAGGACATGCTACGGGCTTGTATGATTGATTTTGGGGCCCGATGGGACCAACATTTACCATTGGCAGAGTTCGCATATAATAATAGTTACCATTCCAACATTCATATGGCTCCATTTAAGGCCTTGTATGGCCGGAGGCGTAGATCGCCCATTGGATGGTTTGACTCAGGTTCAGCAGATGTGTTGAGTGTGGATCTACTCAAAGATGTCAAGGATCGGGTTCGTTTGATTCAAAGTAGGCTATTGACAACCCAGAGTCGCCAGAAGAGTTATACTGACCGGAGGACTAGGCCTCTTGAGTTCTCTGTTGGTGACAGTGTTTGGATAAAGGTTTCATCCATGAAGGGTGTGATGAGATTCGAAAAGAGGAGCTAGCTCAGTCCCAGAATCATTGGCCCATTTGAGATTTTGAGGAGAGTTGGTGAGGTAGCCTATGAGTTGGCTTTACCACCACGATCATCTAAAGTACATCTTGTTTTCCATGCTTTTATGCTCCGTCGGTACATTCCAGATGAGTCCTATGTGATTTCTTATGATTCTGTTGAGTTGGACCTAGATTTGTCCTTTGAGGAGGAGCATATAGCTATTTTGGACAGACAGGTCCAAAGACTGAGATCCAAAAATGTACCTTCGGTGAAAGTTCAGTGGCGACACCGTTCTGTGGATGAGACTACTTGGGAATTGGAGTCTGATATGTGGGCCAGGTATCCCAGCCTTTTTGAGGCTTCAGTTACTTCTCTTTTTTTTATGCTCGAAGACGAACATTATTTTTAGTGGTGAATGATGGAATGACCTGGTTGGTCATTTTTGGCCTTATCTATGAAAAATACTGTTTTACCCTTTCATAAGTTACTTTGAGCCTATTTTGAACTATTTGAATGGTTGAAACTGAAATCTGAAGTTTTAAAATGGAAAATATGAGTTTTGGCACTTTTTGAAAGCTTAAGTTATTGAAAAAGTGAGTTTTTGTACCATTCTGAGTTTCTGTTGTCAGATCGTGGATTCGTCGATTTCATTAGCTCCAGATGGTCGGAATTGGACTATGAAAAGTTACAGAACTGAATTCAGAGTTAAAATGAGTTTTTTAGGTTCAAATTTGTGTTTCCGAGTCTCTTAGAGACGTGATTAATCCGGGGGTGCACAGGCCCTCGGCAAGGAGTTTCCCACAAGTGCACTCGGTTAATTCAGGTTTTACCTAGTCCGATGACCCTCAGAAATTGTTTGCACCCAATGGGTTTCGAAATTGAGACCTTGAAAGGGAGAAAACCCCAAGACTCAAGTCTATTACCACCAGGCCAACCCCTGAGGGTTTTGGTATTTTAAGTTTTAAACTAGTTTATGTGAGTTACATTGGTACATGTAGCGAGGAGGCCTTGAAATCGATTTCTGATGATTCTATTGAGTCTGGATCGTTGTTTTTGGCATGGATACATATTTGGTTTGTGAAATTTGGGTTCCGGATAGTCTCGTGGGTCCATTCCGGGTTTTGAGCATAGTTGTGGTTGTTGGTTCTGGTGCAAGGCATTTTGTTCTTCGCGTTCGCGAACGTTCTTCTCCGTGTTTGCGGATAATCCTCTGCGTTCATGGAGGTATAGCAGCCCTTGAACTTGCATTCGCGGATCTCTATCCGCGTTCGCGGAGTACAAAAGTTCTGTAATATTTTAAAAGCCGTAAATCCTCCATTTACATTCATTTTCAACATCTCTAAGCTTTTGGGGGGGATTTCAGGTGAGGCTTTTCGGAAATTTCTTTTGGTGATTGTTTGATTTGAGGATCATTTGGAGGTTTGAGTTGATTGAAAGTTTGTCCGAGTGCGGTTTCGGCATTGAGGTAGGTTCAGCTAACCTTGTTGGACTGGATTTGAGTTATTAATCATGTTTATGTGGTAATTATGAAATCTAGATTGATTCATGAGTAATTGTATTGATGGGATGAGATATTGACGAAAATGTGTTTCCAGTTAAGCTGAATTATGAGTAAATTGCGATTCTATTGTTAATCTGAGATGGAAACTCTCCTTCTTCCATAGTGCATCTGTACTACTTGAGCCATTATTATACTTGAGACATTGTGGTCCTAGAGATACCCCTATATAACACTTGTGATGCCTTAATGTATGAGGAATCTATGGGTTTATTGAGACGATAAGGTCCGGTATTGTCGATACACTAGACTATTGGAATGATCCTGAGGAGTAGAGGCCTGAGGATAGTGTTGTGGTATCATTTGTGGTATTCGTTAGTATTTCTCGTGATCCTATGATGTTACTTACTGGTATTCTTAATATGATGTTAACTTATGCTTTGAATTTATTATCGACACAAATCTATTATGTATTGCATTGTACCATCCCTTGACCCGGGTAGGAGGCAAGGGCAATACTTATTCAATCTCCCTTGACCCGAGTAGGAGGCAAGGACAATACTTATTCAATGTCCCTTGACCGGGGCAGGAGGCAAGGGTAATATACATACAAATACCTTGACCCGGGCAGGAGGCAAGGATAATACTTACATCAGTCTTCAATCTCCCTTGACCACGGCAGGTGACAATGTTGCATTCATACATCTCCTATGCATCGCCTTATTGTTTACTTATGTTAGTTTTATCTGAATTCATATATATTCATGTATATTATGCAGTAACCTTGTGATGTAAATTGGGAGACACCTAGTATATGGCCTGATCAATTCGTGCATTGCATTCACATATCTTGTTGTGTCGTACCATGGGTTATTATGGATATCTTATCTTAGCCTTATGTATATTTTAATTATACACTAACCTTTTTGAAGCAGGTTATAGTATTTTCCGTTACTACATACTTGTTCGATTTCTCTTACCCAGTCAGTTGAGCCTATTGGGTACACTTCGGTGGGCTCACCCCTACTTTGTTTCCTCCCTGCCGATCGAGCATAGAGACTCCACCAGGGTAGTTGATATCATTCCACCGGAGTCCTCTTCTATCTACCTCGGATCCTAGCAGTGAAGCTCCGACTTCGAGTCTCCGTGGATTCTTGAGACTTCCTTTTTATTACTTGTATCGCAGATTTTGTATCAGACATTATGAGACAACCTTGTATTTCATTTGGAGATAGTTGTTTTTACTCTTCCGTACTATTATAGATGTTCTTGTACTCATGACTCCAGGTTTGGGATATTTGATGTTATGTTGTGTCGGATTCCATTTTATTTCATTCTTCTACAGTCGCGACCCATTTTTGGGTTGTGACATATCATTACATAGAGAAGATTCAGTTCAGGTGGGAGTTTTCACTAGGAAGGTTGAGGGTTAATGTATTTACAAGAATCTCTGGACCGTGAATGTTGATTAGTTTCCACTTTCCAATATCTGTAAGATGAACATATGATACGGTTTAAGGTAGACCAGAACATGTTTTGGAATGTGAATGGCTGAGTTGCCACTTGCTGGAGATGGATTGTTTTACCCTACATGGAGCACGTGTCATGTTTATGCTAATCTTTTAACTCTAGAGTTTTTATACATCTAAATTATTTATTTGGATTGAATTCATTTGAATTTTTATAGAAATATTCAACCCATTGTGCTTCCAGTCTTCTCACCGCTCCATATTCATGGAGAAATCCAGCGCCACATTATGACAACAAATCAGTGATGCTATATAGGAAGCTACTTTTTTTTTTCTGATTTGCATCGGGTGTCCGAGTCTCTTAGAGCCCCGACTAATCCCGTGGGTGCACAGGCCCTCGGCAATGAGTTTTCCGCAAGTGCACCACGGTTAATTTAGGTTTTACCCAGTCCGATGGTCCTCAAAAATTGTTTGCACCCCGTGGGTTTCAAACTTGAGACCTTGAAAGGGAGCAAACCCCAAGGCTCATCAAGTCTATTACCACCAGACCAACCCCTGAGGGTTAGGAAGCTACTTATTTAGAAGCAAAACAACATTCAAACAGCATATATTATTTATTGAAAAGGCATAACAAGTTAGTAGCAGGTAAGTAAACTTGCAGAATCACTTCCATTTCTCATTGTGATGCAAAGCAGCTGGTGACTGCAATACTTACTTCACTGTTATTCCAAAGCTATATACATCAGACTTTTCAGTGTGGATCTCTTTCGTCAGCACCTCTGGTGCCATGTAAATAAGCGTACCAACCATATTCCTCTTATGGAAACCTCCGGTTGGTTTGCCAGTTGATTTCCAGTTTTCCGTGGAAACTAGTTTAAGATTCTTTTTGTATTCGGCCAAACCAAAGTCAGCGAGATGTGGTTGTAGCTGTCTATCAAGCTGCAGTATAGCAAAAAATATGTCCATGAAAGTATGTCATGAGATAATTGGGAGCCGGACTTATTCAAAGTACACAATGATATACATAAAAAATGCAAAAGAATCAGGAAGATCAAAGAAATTACAAGAATGTTAGCTGGTTTCACATCCCTGTGCACAATCCCAAGGTTATGTAGGTACTGTAAGGCCTTTGCTGTAAAAGATGAGACCACTGTAAATTTCGCTAAAATTGAATTGATCTACTCTCATTGACAGAGGAATAAAGGAGAGAAAACAAAGTAGCCTAGACAATTCAATACATTTCCCATGTAACCAAAAACATCAGGGTAGCTGGTGTTCACCGACATCAAAAGCGTTCGGATAAAGAAATACCATTTAAGCAAACATCTTCTACGCTTAAAGCCATTTGGAAAGATAGCCAGTTTTAGGGAAAACCCAAGGAAGTAGGAAAAGTTTGGGATACACTTCACTTTAGCTGGAAAAAACATCTTAGCTAGCACATTACTCTTTCATCCACAAATGTAACCACTCAATAAGATCTGGCGGAATTTCCTGACACATCCTGGTATTCGCTTCACCTCAAAATTTTCTCTTGCACTCCCACCACCCAATGAGTTTTCTTTCTATATATTTCATCGTGGTTAATAAATTCTCAATAGTTGATATAGATTTTAAACTACAAAATCTCATAGCAGTCCAGGTGACAGTAATGATTCGAGTGTCATCAAATGCCCTTTCTTTCCCTTTGTAGTCCATATATGTCATCTACTATGAATGACAATCTGATATTGTAGTCTTTCAACAGAAGCTTAATAACTTTCTATGTTTTTATAATCACAGTGTCTATATCAGCTTGCGAGCAACTCAACTAAATCCATGGGGGCATCAGCTACCTCCCACCAGCACGTCTATCCACTAAAGCTTGGACGGATGGAAAAAAATCACCTAGTGTTTTTTGCCTCCACTAGGAATTGAACTTGCCATCTCATGGTTCTTAACTCACTTCATTATTAAATATTTGCCTAATCACAGTTGCATAGCATTCTCAATGCAAGTTTCACAAGATTAAACGCTCACATGGTCCTTCGTGGAAAATGCTATAAATTCCTTGAAATTACGTTACATCATTAACCTTATTAGATAGGTTAAACAATCCCTACACCGAAGAAAAACGAACTCTGTACTATCCAAGATTATGTTGAGAAAGACGAGCAGCTGGAAAATGCACATGCATAACACACCTAGATGAGCTGCGATTTCAAGTGCCTGTCTGATACTTGGACTCCATTCATCCGTGTGTAATTTCCTGGCAAGATTTCCAGACTCATAGTATTCAAAGAAAAACATGTAATTTGGCGGCTTGGCATGTGCCCCCACTAGCTTTGCTATCCCCCAATGATCCAATGTGCTATATCCAAAAGACATTTTAACAAAACTTCACAAATAAATAAATTAACTAAGCTCAAAAACATAACCATAACTAATGTTATTCTTTTAGGGGAACACAACAACTAGTAGGAAGTATTTTCATATGGCTTGATATTCTCGCTTTGTCAGTCAGAAATGGTAATTTTGTATATCATTCTTATTTTCAAGTGATACAATTTGCTACTTCCACTGTTTCAAAAAAAAAAAATGAAAGGCTTGGAGTATGAGATAAAAATCTTCTAATTATTAGTCTCAATTCCTGACATTGAATTCTTAATATTCCAACTAGAATTAACATAATCAAAACTAATAAAAAGTACAAAAATTACCAATTTTTATTGTTAAAATATTTAGAATATATGAAAAAGTTTTGATAAAAAACTTTTACCTTATCAAAAAAAAAAAATCGTTTGACTACCAATATTTCACATTAAGACACTCAAAACCTTTTTATCTATTGTTTTTAGAATTGTTGGTGTGTGAGGTTAATTCACTCAAGCATTCTAACGAAGCTCAATCAAAACCCCACACACAAACAATTTGCTCGTAGGTGAGGACAAAGTAAGAATTACTTGCTTTGCGGTTCCAAGATGATTTTCTTTTCACAGCAAAAGACACTAAGAAACAAATTAATCAAACAAAATAAGGGGAGGAAATTCACCACAATAATTGCAGTTCTTTATGGAATTTATCAATATCTTCAGATGTGGACAAGATGGGTTTTTTAACAGCAACTCTTTTACCATCAAGAATGGCTTCATACACAACACTTTCAGCCCCTGCAACCAAATAAAGATTAGTAAAACTGGTATGTAGTTGCATGTCTGTAGAGATTTGAAATATAAAATGAATAAGACCTCGAGCAATAGGCTGAGACAGAGAATAATAAGGAGGAGGAAGATGAATGGGTATTTTTTGGCTGGTACAACACCCACGAATGCAAGTGTTAGGTTCCAAGATTTCCAGGCCCATGTTCAACAACTCCCTGTCTTCTCTTCCTCGTGAAAATGTATAAGGAAATAAAGGAATGGGCACCTGAACAGGTGATCATATTCTTCAGTTAAAGGTGGACCCAAGTGACCCAATTGGAGGAACTTTCCGTGGTTGGTAAGCAACTTCGACCACCATTGGCCTACCATATGATCAAATACACATTTTTTGCCACATAATTTTCTTTTTAGAAAATAAATAAAATTCTCCTCAAACTTGTTAGCTAAATTTGCTTTATCCCCTAATGTGTTTCACGTGAATTTAATACCTCCTCTTATGTATAAAGCAACTTACAGTGCAAGCTGTGCTGCACGCACCTCCACAAGTCAAAAAATTACTTACTTTTTATTAATGTCATTTTTAAGACAACAAGTATGCTCAATGAATGAAGGTAGAGTACAATAATTTCGTTGTACAAGAACAATGTGATATTTAGAACGGCAACAATTATATCGGCATTAAGTTGTTGAGTCACACCTTGAAAGTTTGAGAGAGGGTGGTGGAAACGAGGTTAAAGAAGGGTGTGTGTCCACTTTCGAGAATCAATTTGGATTCATGTCAAGGTGTTCAATGATTGAAGTCATTTATCTTGCTAAAAGATTGATGGAGAAATATTAGAAGAGGAAAAGAAACTTGCATATTGTATTCATTGACCTTGAAAAGGCCTACCATAAATTTCTGCGAGAAGTCCTTTGGCGTTGTTTAGAGACTAATGGTGTAACTTTGGCATAAATTAGGGAGATAAAGAACATGTATGATGGATCCAAGAGTTAGATAAGAAGAATGGAAGGAGATTTGAAACACTTCCAAGTCGAGATGGGGTTGCACCAAGGATCAGTGTTAAGCCCATTTCTTTATGCCTTGGTGATAGATAAATTGACACAACATATTCACGATGAGGTACCATGGTGCATGTCTTTGCAGATGACATTGTTTTGATTTAAGAGACTCATGGGGGTGTCAACGACATATTGAAGATGTGGAGATAAACTTTGGAGTTTAAAGAGTTCGGGTTGAGCAGGACCAAGGTAGAGTATTTGGAGTGTAAATTCATTAGTGAGATGCATGAGACAGGCGTGCATGTGAGACTTGATACTCAAGTTATCCCCAAGAGTGAAAGATTTAAGTATGTGGGATCTTATATTTAAGGAAATACCAAGATTGATGATGATGTCACACATCATATTGGTGTGGCATGGATGAAGTGGAGGCTTGCATCCAAAATCTTGCATGACAAAAAAAATACCACCAAAGTTTAAAGGTAAGTCCTACATAGTAGTGGTTAGACCGGCTAGGGAGGAATGTTAGCAAGTCACAAACTCTCATGTTCAAAAAAATTGAGTGGTAGAAATGAGAATATTGAGATAGATGTGTGGTCATACTAATAGTGGTCGGACTAGGAATGAGGATATCTAGGACAAAGTGCAAGCGGCCTCTACGGGTGACAAGATGAGGGAAGGGTGACTGAGATGGTTTGGGCATGTGCAAAGGAGATGTGAGAGGTTTGATATAGAAGGGTTGAAGAGAGGTAGAGGTAAGCTGAAAAAAATATTGGGGGAAAGATTATTAGATAGGACATGATGCATCTTCAGCTTACCGAAGACATGATCTTAGATTAGGCATGGAGGTCGCATACTAGGATAGAAGGTTAGTAAATGGTAGAGAAGTGTTATTGCTTTGCAAAGGTGTAGGATTGTTTATGTTGTTGATGTACTAGTCATATTATGCTTACCTATATTAGCTATCATCATTTTTTATTTAATGTGTATCACTATTTGTAACACCCCTCCTGTTGAATGCCTGAGACGTGAAAAGTTAAAGAATTTTGAGACTGGCAAGCTAAATAATCCAATCTATAGCTCATGGAGTAAACCATGGATCATAGAAAGGTTTCGTAGACCTAAGTCCAGAAAGTTGGAAAATAAAGAGATTATGGAACTCATTCCACGATTAGCAGGATGGGTCGTGCATGGGACCACGACCCATAGACCGTGTCATAAATGGAAATCCTGAGGGATGAATTTTTTCTAAGTCTGGAAGATACTCTGCGAGAGGTTACACGACCCATAAAAGGAACTACGGACTGTGGAAAGGGTTTCATGGTTCTCAAATGCAATTTCCAGTAGCTTCACTTTTGTGACACATATTCCATGAATGCCAACCGTGACTCATGGATAGTATTACGGCCCGTGGACGGGGTCTCATGGATGGCTCCGACAACTTTTAATGAAGGGTTTTTTGGTCATTACTAATTCATTTAACTCCTAAACTATTTCGTTTTGGTTCTCCTAACTAACTTAACTGACTCAAACCCTATAAATCCTATTCCTAATTCATCATATCTCATTCACTCTCATAATTCTCTCAAAGGCTCTCAAAATTCTCTCTCTAGAAAAGGACTCCACTGAAGCTAGATTTCCAAGAGTCCCTAAATCGATTATTGAAGCATTGCAATAAACTACAAACCCTTATGATAAAGCCAAAATAGGAGCGAATATAAGCTTGTCTTTCAAAGTTTGAAAACTCCTTTCACACCCATCGGTCCAAATAAATTTAGCCTTCGTTTGTGTCAACTTTGTCAAGGTAGAGGCAATGGCAGAAAAACCCTCAACAAATCTCCAGTAGTACCCCGCCAAGCCCAAGAAACTCCTAATATCCATTGGAATTGAGGGTATAGGCCAATTTCTTACTGCCTCCATCTTTTTAAGATCCATTTTAATCCCTTCATCCGACACCACATGACCTAAGAATGTTACTTCCTTCAACCAAAATTCACATTTGTCAAACTTAGCAAACAACCTTTACATTTGTCAAACTTAGCAAACAACCTTTCTTCCCTCAACATTTGCAACACTACCCTCAAATGTTTTACATGTTCTTCTTCACTCCGAGAATAAATCAAAATATCGTTAATGAATACCACCATAAACATGTCGAGATAGGTTTAAAGACCCTATTTATGATATCCATAAATATCGTCGGAGCATTAGTTAGGCCAAAGGACATTACCATAAATTCAAAGTGCCCATAGAGTTCGGAAGGCCATTTTGGAAATATCACACTCCCTTACCTTCAATTGATGATACCCAGATCGAAGGTCAATCGTTGAGAAGTGACTAGCCCCTTGTAGTTGATCAAATAAATCATCTATCTGAGGTAGAAGATACTTGTTCTTCATGGTGACCTTATTGAGTTGTCGGTTTTCGATGTACATTCTA
The DNA here is from genome assembly GCA_038996855.1 of Solanum aculeatissimum. Taxonomy (NCBI): domain Eukaryota; kingdom Viridiplantae; phylum Streptophyta; class Magnoliopsida; order Solanales; family Solanaceae; genus Solanum; species Solanum aculeatissimum. The sequence continues at coordinate 2,253 of JBCEWC010012735.1, read as the reverse complement.
AGTGAGTCATCTTTTTTCTTTACAAACAACACCAGGCACCCTAAGGTGACTTTCTAGGCCTAATAAAACCCTTCTCCAATAGGACTTTTAACTTTACCAGTGCCATGTGGTAGGGAGGAATGGAAATGGGTTGAGTGTGGGGGAGGAGGTCTATACCGAAGTCTATTTCCCTTTTGGGAGGTCATTATGCCCAAACTACACCTCCAAATCAAGGATAAACGATCGTCAAAATATAGAACCTAAAAATGGTTAGGGTCGATCTCACAAGGAATAAGGTCTAGACTTGGAATAATTAAAGCAATTAGACTAAATCATCTACTTATTTCCCTGGGAATGGGTTATAAAATGCAATAATTAAATCTAAACTAGAATCAAATCGTCAAGTGAAAGTGTTGTGAAATCAGTAAGAGAAGTAACTAGGGTATTGTGTTCCCCATGAATTCCTAACCCAGTATAGCCAAATAATCGTAACCTTTTCTAGTATGTAACATGTAGAACTGGTAAGTTATGTTTACCTAACCCTTTGATCCAGGAGTTAAGGAAATTTCACTATGTGATTTGATCTATTCTCGCAGTGTTGCATTACTAACTCTTCCCTTTGTCCCAGTACAACCATCCCTTAATCCGTTCAGGTTGAATAGACGAGAGTAATCACATCGAACCTGTTAATTATCTTTTATTCCATTTATTCCCCCTTGATCCAGTAAGTAAGAATTAGGCGTGTTCTAACATTGGACACTGTTAAAAAACATTCAAATCAAAGAGACAATTAATACACATATGCATACTTTCCAAGGGTTACGAGTTATCCAATTTTTACTTGTTAATTCTTCATAGTTTCCACACCCTTAGTTGTGGATTTAACTACTCATAATTGTTGTAGATTAAGAAATCATGTTATGAAATAGCATAATTAAATACTTACAATAATAAATTAAAGAACATAAAATTTGAAATCTTCACAAAAAATCATGATGTTATAGCTTCAATGTGAAATCAAAAGTAATTTCCAAGAACAAAATAATAATCACAAGTAATTAGTTCTCAACATCCTGAGTGCTTCTCTCTAAAAAAACCTAAAAAACCTATTTATAATAAGTGGAAACCAAATCCTAAAAAAAATAGGAAAACTAGAATCAAGACATTGAATGAACAAGGTTATGGGTCGTAGATGAAATCACGTCCCGTAACTGGCCTTTATAGACTGCACTGCACAATATTTTCCTTCCATATACGAGCTGATCTTATGGGCTATCCTCTGACTTATGACCCATAAGGGATCTCGTCTGATAACTCTTCAGAAAACCTTCAAAACTCTGATCCTCAAGGCATGAACAAGCATCCATCACTTGACATATGACCTGTAGGAGTCCTCGTCTAATAATTGTTCAACACTTAGCATATTTTCTGATCTTCAACATATGAACAAACATACAGGCCGTCAAATAGTCTACATAACTTCAACACATAACTTCAACATCTAAAAATCAACCTTTCACTAGATCTGACTCACGAAACTAACCTACAACCCATGGGATAAACCACGACCCGTAGAAGGCCTCGTAAATCCTAAAAATCTATAATTTGTGCAACTTGACCCAAAATTATCCCAATTCCTAAAATCTTGAAAATCAACATAAAAGCACATCAAACCTACTAACATCGCTTTGATAACATACAAAATTCTAAGTTTTAAGCATTAAAAGTGTTGTATTTTGGCGGCACATCAACACCCTTAACTTAAAATTATTGTTTGTCCTCAAGTGACAGACTCAATCTACATAAGCAATACAACAACACACAAACCTCAAACTCATGCATACATCATAACTCAACATATCACAGATACCCAACCAAGCTTATCAGTGCATATGTAGGACAATTATCAAATAGACTCATGTGGATCAATAGCCTTTTTGAATTACTTGAGTATCGAAACTAATGCTTTCACCTGCTCATCATTAAGATCTGAAGCAACAATAATAGGAAAAGTATTGTTAGTACCCAAAAATACATACCTCAGATGGGCTGGAAGAGCCTTTAACTCCAACACTAGTGGTTCCTCGATGTATGGTCTAGTAGGTGACGACTCTCAATTGTTTAAGTCCAATTCAAGCTTAACTTGATGCCTAGAGTGTAACAACCCAAATATTTTTGAAATCTACTTATGATTGGCATTATATTATGTACTACAAGCCATGGTTGAGTTTTGGTGGCCACGGGTTGAGTTTAAGTGGCCGAATGCAAATTGGG
>JBCEWC010012734.1:0-15626 GCA_038996855.1 Solanum aculeatissimum | reverse complement strand
TTTAAAATTCTTTTTTACTTATTAAATTATTTTTTAGCGAGTTGCCACGACGTTGCGCCTTCGGGATGTCAACAATATTTTTTGAATCAGTTATCACATGCATCGCACATGTCGAAAAACTAGTTATAGTAAAATCACATAACAAAATAAAGAGCAGCATATGAAATGTAATAATTACAAATAAAAGATAACTTAAAATAACACAAGTATACATAAACTATGATAATTTGGCGTATTGTTCACTCTAAATCTTACAAACAAAATCCTCTTTCTTCATTAAAGTACACATTTTATTAGTGTCTTGCGCTATATTTTATGTTTTATTTTGAATATGTTTAATTAAATATTTGAATGTCAACTATGCAACAAGAACATTCTTAAATACTATTTAAATAATTTTCTAAAATTTACATACTAATTAATTTAAAATCCACGTGCAATACGCGTGTAAAAGAACTAGTTATATCGAAAAATGCTTTTTTAAGAAAAAACAATTTGATGATTTTCGTTAAACTAATCTTTTTTAAAATAATGTATTTTCTCAAAAATATTTTTTTAACTTATTTTTTTAAATAACTTGAAAAACAGTTTGTCACCCACAGGAACAAACTTTTGGCCGGTACCAGAGAAAGTAGACCAAAAAAGAAAAAGAATGTATTTTCCAAAATTACCAGCTTGATGAAAACGGATGCGCAGAATCCCCGCTCGGTTGACAACTGTTATGTAGATCCCAAGCAGTTCAACAAAGTGAAGTTAATTAATATTATCGGTGACTTAATTTCTTGCCAAAACACAGACAACAAATGAAGGATAAGGTGAAACAAATTAAATTAGTGTTGAATTATAACTACCACAACATATTTTGACACATGATCAATTTTATGTAGTACTCTTAAAAGGAATAATAATATTGACGATACGTCTTCGTTATGACAGAACAATCGGTTAGACAACAACAAAATACACAAAAAATATCGTCTATAAGATAATATTAGTGACATATGATTACTTACATAGTTGAACCTCATCAAATTAAAATAAATATGTACAATACTATATTTTTTTAATAATACTTTTCATGGACCATCTTCATAGATTCGAGTGCATTAAGAAATACGATTACCCACATTGAACATTCACAGAAGAATCTAAATTGAAACCGCATCAATACAATTTTTGTATTACATATATTTTTTGAATCGCTTATCACGTGCATCGCATGTGTCGAAAAACTAGTTATAATAAAATCACATAAAAAAAAGAGCGGCATATGAAATGTAATAGTTACAAATAAAAGATAATTTAAAATAACACGGGTATACATAAACTATGATAATTCTGCATTAAAGTGCACATTTTATTTGTGTCTTGTGCTATATTTTATGTTTTATTTTAAATATGTACAATTTCTTTTAAGTTTAATTAAATATTTGAACGTCAACTATGCAACAAGAACATTCTTAAATGCTATTTTAATAATTTTCTAAAATTCTGCATATTTAAAATTCACGTGCAATGAGAACTAGTTATATCAAAAAATACTTTTCTAAGAAAAAACAATTTGATGATTTGTGTTAAACTAAACTTTTTAAAAATAATGTATTTTCTCAAAAAAAAAAAAATTAACTTAATTTTTTTTAATAACTTGAAAAGCAGTTTGTCACAAACTTTTGGGCAGTACCAGAGAAAGTAGATCAAAAAAGAAAAAAGATGTATTTTCTAAAATTACCAGCTGGATGAAAACGAATGTGCACAACCGTTATGATAGATCCCAAGCGGTTCACGTTTTTGCTACTGTCTTCATCCAACATATAGCAGCAGAACTGGAGCTTTAATTTATCATCCAAGCTCTATTGGAGCAGCAAACTATGGGCAGTGGAAGGTTCATTCCCTGGTCCGATATTCCCAAAGAACTCGCCGAGAGGATCGGCAATTGTCTAGACACCAGCATTGATGTTCTTCACTTTCGTGCTGTCTGCACAACTTGGCGTTCCTCACTCACTCCTTTGAAAACCATTCCTCCTTTTCCTCTCAAAATTCCCTTCCCTCTCGCCGATCATGAACTGTATAAACCCATGCCTGGTTACCATCTCATCGAAAGCACCGTTTATATTTTTCAACCTCTGGATAGCGATTCAATTGATTCGCCTTGTAAAGGATGGTTGATCAAGGTTATACAAACAGCAGATGGAAAATTGAAGGTTTTGAATCCACTAACCAGCAGGCTTATACAGGTTTTGCCTGATCATATGCCTAAGGTATTGAATCTACTGGACTTTCGCGTTTCGCAAGTTTGCAAATCTTATCATGTGCAGTACTTTCCCTCGAAACCTCCATTCCGTGATTATGATGTTGGCTATGTTAGGAAAATTCTGCTTCTTAAGAATCACAATGCAGGGAGTAAGAGGGATGGTTTTTCTTTAATGGCGATTGATCGTTTTGATTTGTTATGTTATTTGAAGTCTGGGGATGAGAAGTGGACTACCTTAAAAAGTGCTAGGTCTTACATTGATGATATCATTGTGTACAAGGGGAATTTTTATGCTGTTGATCGATATGGTGATGCCATGAAATTTGATTCCTCGTTTAATGAGACAGTGGTGGCTTCCAGATTTATTGATGGTGGTTGGAAAAAGAAACGACTGGTGGAATCAGTAGGGCAGTTGTTTTTGGTTGATAGTAGTTCAGATTTTGGTAAGAGTACCAGCCTTGAAATTAAAATGTATCGATTGGATGAAGAACAAAATGAGTGGATTGAAGTGCATACTTTGCGTGATCGAATTTTCTTTGCTGTTAATGATTGTTGCTTCTCTGTTTCGTCATGTGATTTTGGTGATCAGTACTGTAGAGGAAACTGCATTTACTATGTACATGGAGGAGTGTTTTATGACGATGAAGACAGTGACGATGACGATGATATGTGTCGTTGTCATTGCGCTTTTGATGATGAAGATCGTGGTCCTGTTGCTGGTGGTGATGATGAGGTTAGCTACCCTATCAGGAATTATGATGTCAAGACTAATGACTTAGGTAGCAAATCAAGTGGTGGTGATTTGATCAACACCAGTATTAGCAATGATGATCACAAGATTAATGCTTCTAGTAGCAAATCAGGTGGTGTTAGAGGGGAACAAGCGTTAGATAGATACAAAGGAGTATTTGATGAAAACACCTGTGTGTTTACCCTCGAAGATGGTAAGCTTGGATCACTGCTATCATTCCTTGATTATGCAGAAATTTTGTGGCCACCGCCTTCTTGGCTTAATAGTGAGGATCAGCCTTCTCCAAGTGTTCATGTAAGTTTTCAAAATTGTTTGGCCTAATTGTAACTTGTCAATAAAATGCAACTTTTTTCCCAATTAATCAGTGTATTACTTTACAGGAAATTGCAGAGTCGTTATTATCTTTAAAAAAACAAGGATGAGGCAGCAAACGAGATCAAGTCATGAGGAAGAGATGCAGGAATCCACCATTTGCTCTTTGTTCTTTCTAATTTCTCGTTTCACCTTTACTTTACTTTTGTTTCTTTTTTGTCAGTTATAATTAATGAACACATGTTTTAAGGAACTTTGTTTCTAAGAATCAGTATCGCCTTTCTATTATTCACATGAATTTCATCATCAATTGGGAAATTTGCCTGCATTGTTAAATAAATTCATAATCTATGGCTCGTAATATATTGATTTGTGGTTCAAGCTTCATTGTGTTCTGCTATAGGAAAACTTAAATAGGGAAGAACAGGGCTGTTGTAGCTGCTAGAATGGGTTTAAAAATAATGGCAAAGGTTAAAAATGGAGGTTTTTTCTTTAACTGTTTAGATTGTTTTCACAAGTAGCTCATGCCCATAATTAGATTTCGATAAATTATTTGCTCAAGGGAGAAATAGCCATTACCCACAATGTGTAGGATTTCAATAATTTCACTAGCTTTAAAAGCAATGTCTCTAATGATCTACTTCGATCTTTAACTCTGCCTTACAAGTAGCCTAATCCAATTCTTGTTACAACTCTCTCAAAGAATGTCTTCACTTACAATATTGTCACTAAACAATGATTCTAAGTAGAACAAAAACAAGATTGAAAGAAAAATCTCACTCTAGTTCTATCTTCTGCACAAAACTTGTTCAATGCCTATGTTGCTGGATTACCAGTTTTGTTGGATGCAAAAGGTGCTTTCCTACTATTAGTAATGATTCTTATATAGTTGCAGCATAGTAGAGTCATACTTGGACTTCTAATCTTGGCTACTATCTTTGTTTATCTTATTTAGGAGTCTTTTGACATAAAATAAGATTTTCTCCTTTTTATGCTCTTTTGTCTTATTCGTCTTTTGGCTGATAAACCTTTTTCACTATGTCTAATTCTCTTCTTGTTTGGGATATCTTTCTATCATTCATCAACATCTTTATCATCTCTTGTGAACCTGATTCTTTTTGTTATTATCAAAATATTTTTTAACTTTCAACATGCCAACAACTAGTAATCTTGAGAAAAGGGGAAACATTCTATTGTACATTTAACTTTTAAATTGACCACTTAATATACACCCATGAGTGCATGTTATTGTGATTACTTTAAAGAAATAATATGTTTGTAGTTAAGGTAGGCATAGAATTATATTTACAAAATTGAATTTAATAAGTATAAAAAAATGTGGGGGGATTGATTATTGCATATCAAAATTAAAGAGTGGTTTCCAAAATTTAATATTTTAACTATAGTTATGATTCTTATTAAATTAATCTAATTTTAATTTTTAAAAATTATACTAGGCAAATGTCACTCATATGAATGTGTGCTTAAGGAAATATAGATGAGCTAAATCCTTTTAGTTACAAATAGAAAATCTAGAATCTATATATATACTTTCTCCGTCTTAAAAAGAATGACCTGATTTGACTTGGTACGGAGTGTAAGAAAATAAAGAAGAATTTTCAATTATGTGATTTTAAATTAAAAGTTCTGTCAAATGCATCAAAATGTCATCTAATTTTGTAACTTTAAACATGTCATTTGAAAAGTTAAAATCAAAATATTACAAAGAAAAAATGATCATTCTTTTGAAACTGACTAAAATAAAAATGAGGTTATTCTTTTTTAATGGAGAAAGTATATTATTGGCCAAAGATTCTATTTAACTTTTTCCTTTTATTTTTTTAACATTTTTTCCATCATTTTCCTCAATGATTATACGAAAGAATTTAAGTTACAGCGCATTCATTTTTTACACTATCAAACAGGTTATCAATTTATTTTTAATTAATATTTTATTTTAAGAATTTTAATATTTTTTCCTCTCCTTTCTCTTCTTCAAAGTTTCTCAATCTTCCTTGATCTCTTAATTACTTATCCCATAAATAATTTATTATTTCATTATTTGAGTTGATTAATCTCTAGAAATCTCAAATAGTGAGTCGTAGAATAATGATTTAAATTTGTCATTAAAGTTGAAGTCATTTGGCTCTAAACATCTTATATTAATATTATCTCCTTGTTCAATCTTTTTATTTTTGTGTCTTCTTTCACTGTATTGATTATGTTTTTGAGTTATTTGTGAATTTGCTCGAAGATAATATTTATTCAATCTCTTTATTTTTACACTTGCATATTTTTTCGTGATTTCTCTCACCCATAAGAGTTTTTTTAGGTGATTTCATTAAAAAGACTATACAGAAAGCTCCACGATATGCATACACAAAGGAATTATTTAGAACACTTATCAAAACAAATTTCTTAATTGGAGACAGGAATGGATGTACACAGAAAATAATTTTTGACTTGAGATATACATATCTGCAGAAAAGTTTTTTGAAATATGTCTCAAACCCATTAACTAATTTAAGTAATGTATTACAATTATTACATTAAAATCCTGGATTTCACCCATTCATTGGCAACAACCAACTTCTACTCACTTTGGTTACTTGGCCATAGATGAGATGCACATAAAGAGCAAAAATGTTTTAACTCAAAAGAGGAGTAAAACAAAAATATAAACAACTTTAATAACCAAACTTTAAGGTTACAAGAACTCACTCAGGTAAGCATCAGATTTTTGTTCAACTCATCAAATATAGTAAGTTTTCTATGTTAAAGTGCAAAAGTTAGAAATATATACAATTAATACCTTTGGACTTAACTTTTAGTGATACTAAATATTAGAAATAAGTAATATGATCAAATTATAAATTAGTATTCGACATTGAGATAGTGTTACTTTAGAACAGAGTGCTTGTTGCGCTAGGGCTCAATTGGAGGGGACACAATTGGGTTAAGATTTTGAATATATGATCACAATTTGTATTCACCCATTTTTCAATGTAAAATTTACAAAGTGAAATGAATGAGTATCAAAATATGTGGGGAGGGTTTAGGATTCAGGTTGAGGGTTTGGGGTTCGGGTTACAGGATTTAGGGTTCAAATTTGGGTTCGGGTCAAAGTTCATACTAAAATCAGAGAGTGTTTTCTAAAATCTAATATTTTATTTATAATTAAAATGTTTGTTATTAATCTAATCTTAATTTTTAAAAGTTATATTAGAGAAGTATCACTTATTTAAATATGAAAAAATTGCAAGAATATACACTTTAAGAGTTTATATTACGAATGATGTCAATCCTCAAGAATATTTACAGATTTAAGTTTTTATTTACATCTCTATACATTTCATGCTATTATTATTTTTACACATTAATTTATTGTTGGTATTTATTGAGGCAAGAGTTAATGTTGACTTTTACATTAAATATGGTTTATTAACTACAATTATTTCTAATCATAATTTCATATTGCATGGACCATAAAGTAAAATGATTTATTTATATAGGCAAAATAAAATCTTAATTTTATATTGATAAGGTACATATATACAAATTTCTCTTTCATTTGAGTTTCAAACTGATTAAATTTCTTTTATTAATTCACACACACAAAAAAGATCAACGTATACATCATATTTAATTTACCTCATATCATGCACATAATTTAAAATTAAAAAAATATTTTTTTTCTTATCATTCTGCTACGTGGTGTTCGTATTCTTATTTTCAAAATCATTTTTGTTTGGACCACAAAAAGAAATTGACTATTTAGTGCCCCCAAATCTCCTTAGTACTAGCTTCTCTAAAGGTGTCCATTTTTATACAAATAATTTTGTGATTTATAATTGACAATAATGATGGTAAAATTGTTCATTATAATTGGTATTTATATGGTAAAATTTAGTTAGTTGGTGTTCTTTGTTATTATTATGTTTTATATTTGGTATTATTATGTTTTACATTTTCTTTTTACTTGACGAAATCATGTTGTTATACTTGATATGTTGGTGTTAACTTTATTTAATTTTATTAGTAAATGTTAATAATATTGATAAAAATGTTAAATTTCTAGTAACCAAAATAGTTACTATTTTTTATTTTATTTTTGGTGATTTCTTGATGGCATGATTGGTTTTTTTTTTAGTTGTTTATTTAGTTTGTTGGTGTTATTTTGGTGTTACTTGATATCTACGTGGAGAAATTTAGTTATGTTATTTTTGTTAGCATTTGAACGATCTAATATTACTAATAATTGATAATATCAATGGTAAGATTGTTGATTTTATTTAGTATTTGTAAAAATAAAAAAAATAGTTACTGGCTATTTGGTAATTTGTTGATAGCATAGTTTGTTGGTTGATTTGTTTAATATAGTGTGGTATTTATAGGGATGTAAATAATAAATTAATATGTTTAATGTTTCAGCATACAATGTGTTTTGTTTTTGTTAATTATAATTAATAGACCACATTTAATGTAAAAGACAACATTAACTCTTACCTCAATAAATAACAATAATAAATTAATGTGAGAGAGTAAGAGTAATTAATTAATATGGCAGATTAATTACTATCCTAAATTAACGTGTTATTAATGTGACAATTTTTTTTTCTCTTTTTTTTGCTTTTCCCATATATGCATATTTTTGTTAAGAAAAAGTATTGAGATTTGATTATAAATAAAATTTGATGATATATTCATATAATTTAGGGTCTTAAATTGTATAAAGATGTTTTTTTTCATTTAAATATGCATTTGAAAAAATACAAAGAAAGTTTAATATAGATGAGACAAATCAGTTTATTTATAAATAGAAAATCATGAACCTATGTACATATATAAGTTAGGTGATGTGGCACATCAGTTTGACCAAGAATTTTCTTTTTCTTTTTTTTTTTCCTTTTTTGACATTTTCCGACCATTTTCCTATTATATTGAAAAGCCTATATGAAGGCAATAAAAGAATTGTAAAGGAAGAGTAAGGCATCATCTGGTACAATGTATTGAAGAAAATAATGTATACATCAGCTTTGTAGATTATTAAGTGTCATTTGGCTCCAAAAATTTTTGAAAAAAAACTTGAAAAATGATGTTTGGTCATATAATTTATATTTGAAGACATCTTAGAAATTAGTTTTGTCCGAAAAACAAGTACAAATATTTTCATTTCCTTGGGTTGAGATGTGACCCACTTTATTGCTATGGCACACACCAATGGCCAAGACAATCAGTCTGTTTCTTAAACATTCTAATGCATGACTTCATTACCAAAAAAAAGACGAATTCTCAAGTTCCCAAGTACTATAAAAAAAACTAGTATTTGAGAATTTGGGATGGTATTTGAAAAGTTTTAAATATTTAAAAATTACCTTTAACTTTCATATTTTATAAAGAGACACCTATCATTTATTTATTCCAACTAATATATATTTATCTCCTCCAAAAATGTTTGAATTATAATTTGAGTGTGAAAAGATTGAAAAAAAAGAATAATTTGCTTTTAATAGATTATAATTCCCACTGAATCAGTGACAAGCTTGAGTATACAATTAATGTATTAATCTTGTCAATATTGTTATTTTGTTATTGCTGATTGTTATCATGTTATAATATTTTTCTTTTTTTTTAATGAAACATGTTCATTATAAAATAATAATACAAACTTATGAGTATTTTTAATAACTTTTAAAACGTACAAATATACAACAACAACAACAACAACATACCCAATGGAATCGCACAAGTGGAGTCTGAGGAGGGTAGAATGTATGCAGACCTTACCACTACCTAACAAAGGTAGAGAGGTTGTTTCATGGGAACCCTCGTCTCAAAAACCCATAAGCAGAATAAACTAGATATGGAAAGAGAAAAGGAAAAAGAAAGAACGACTAATAACGAAAGCACATAATAGTATGTAAATACGATAAAATTAACATATATAAGATGGATAATGACAACACAGGATATAAAGACACGGCCAATCCTACTACCCTACTATACCCCAAAGTCAAGACATCAACCTAACCCTATTGACCTATTAACCAACTACTCTTAATTTGAGACCTCCACTCATTTCCATCTAAGGTCATGTACTCGATGAGATCAAGTTTCGCCATATATATCTTGTCTGATCACCTCCCTCAATACTTCTTCGGTCTACCTCTACCCCCCCATGTAGTTCCTAAATCCAACATCTCGCACCTCCTAACAGGATCATCGATACTTCTTCTCTCCACATGCCCAAATCATCGCAGTCTCGCTTCCTTCATTTTATCAACCATAGGGACCATATCGATATTCTAATGCACGTACAAATATAAATCATATTTTTTAAAATAGTCAAATATTAGTGAAAAAATTTGGGTCAAACGTAGAGTTGAAACTTCACCAAAACTTGCAAAAAAATATTTGCCAAGAATATTTGGAAATTTAGGGTCAAACGCTATCTCAGTATCTTAGTTGGTAATTACTAATATATCTTATTGTGTATTGAGGTATGTATTTATTAATATTATTGATTTCTATTAATTAGTAATGTAATGGGTTCTAATACATTAAAGACACAATTATTCCTTAAAACTTTTTTCACATTCTTTCAACCATATTTGTGGAGAATATTTTTGTAAACAAATTTTTTTTTAAAATAAAATTATATAATTCATATTATTTTTAATACACCAAATTACAAAAATTTCAGCATACTAATACAAACATAACTATTATCAACATTAGTGATATTATTCTTATACAAGAATCCAAATGACTCCTATGACCACGTTGCCGCCAAAATGAAAGAGGCAATAAAGAATTACTCTAGAGTTATCTTGAAACTGATCAAGAACGTAATTCTTCGCAGTTGTGTTTCTTTCACAGTTACATTTTTCTTCATCTTTCTTTTCTTTCTTCTTTCCAGTTTCTTGAACGATAGATGGAATCACCCAAACGTCCCAAAATGGGATCACCCAAACGTCCGGAATCATGGGCAGATCTCTATCAAGAATTATGTTGTGAAATTGCACAGAGACTAGCCGAGAATGAGATGGATCATCTCCATTTTCGTTCCATTTGCAAACACTGGCGCTCCTCTACTCTCCCTCTCCTCAAACCTCCACTTCTTTCTTTACCGCGTCTTATCGATCCGCCAACGCCAAAGAGGCCCAGTTTTGTCGAGAAAACCGTCTACCTTCTCCAGATTCCAGAAGATTTATGGAAATTGCCCCATATGCAGGACTTTAAACGAAGCTTCCTCGTCAAGGTTAGTAAACCCTTCTCCAGCAACAAAATTCGCATTGAAAGTCTTCTTTCCCATACTTCATTGGAAAACAGAGAAAATCCATCTCCCCCCAGTGGTAGCGTACTGAGTTTGTGGAATCTTCGAGTTACTGAATTGCGCAAGGTGTTTTATTCGCCTGAAAGTGAAAGCGGGATAGTCTCGTGGCGGATCAGTAGGGCTGGCGGACAATTGACGGCAATGGCTATTATTCATGATGGCCTACTCTATCAGTATAAATCAGGAGAAAATGATGAGTGGATCCAAAATGACATGAATCGTGATTGGGATGATATTATCAACTACCAGGGGCAGTTTTGTGCCGTTGACATAATTGGAAGGACGCTACTCTTTGACTCGTCGTTTGCAGCAACAGAAATTTCATCTGCCTTGCCCGATCATCAGAACAATTACCGTACCTTGAAACGGTTAGTGGAATCATGTGGGGAGCTATTTCTGGTTGAGTTCTACAAGGACCAGCCTAAAATTTTCAGGCTAAACATGGAAGAAAAGGCTTGGATTCAAGTGGAAAATTTGGGCGATCGGATATTTTTCTTTGCTGATGATTGTTCCTTCTCTCTTTCTGCTCGAGAATTTCCAGAATGTAAAGGTAATTGTGTATACTTCAATGAAGGTGATGAAAAAAATGATGATGGACGCTTGAGATTTTGTGGACCCAATACTCAAGTTTATGACCTGGAGACCGGGAAATATGGGAGAATAACGTCATTTCCTGAGCATCTTAACATATTCTGGCCTCCACCAAAATGGCTTGAAGACCCTCATCTCCTCACTTGAGTACAATGATTTGAGTTCAAGACGTGATGTGTATTCCTAACATTGATTTGTATTCTTACATATATTACTGTTTTTTCTACGTTCAATGCCTTGATATTTTTTGAACATTAATATTGTTCGAAATTTCAACGAATTTGTTTACACCTTTTCTTTGTTTGTCACTGCACTAGCACATTTCTCGTGATTTCCTCTTACCCACAGGAGTTTGGTAAAAAACATAACTATATATTTTTATATACCAAATTACATGATTCTATCAACTTTTTCTTGTTTACACAAAAATAACAATTCATAATTACAAAATAGGTAAAAAGTATTTGTTGATATTAATTGATTTGATTGGTCTTGGGTAGGAAAAAGCGGTATACTTTGATAATTTATTTGTTATTTTGATAAATAAAAAATTTCTTGTAATTCCTAGTCTTAAAGTGTCTATACTTGTAAATTTTTCTTTTTTAGGTGGTCTCATTGAAAAGACTTGCACAAAAAGCTCCACGATATGCATAGATGAAGGGATTGTTTAAAACTTTTATCAAAACAAAGTTCTGAATTGGAGACGGATGGATGTACACGGAAAACAATTTTTGACTAGAGATGTGCATACCTGCATAGAAATTTTTTAAATATGTCTAAAACCCACTATCTAGTTTAAGTATGTATGAAGGAGACATCACAATTATTGCCTTAAAATCCTGCATTTCACCTTTTCATTGGCAACAACCAACTCATGATCTTGCTATTCACTTTACGTTACGAACCTGACTAAAGGTCACAAGAACTCACACCAGATGTTTGTTCAACTGTTCAAATATAGTAAATCTTCTATTTTAAGTGCAAAAGTTAGAAACATAAACAGTTAAACTGCTACCTTTGAATTTGACTTCCATAGATATTAAATATAGGAAATAAGTAGCATAACTTTCATGTTACCTTTGGCTTTTGAGACATGGAATTTTTAGAACTTAAAATGAAACAATTCCTTGATAGACCAGTAAGTCTGTACCAGATCATCCAGGATCAAAAGTTTGCTGCTTACTGTCCAGCAAAGTAAACAACAGAAGTTGCACAAAGAAGACAGAAAAGGCAAAACTAGGCAATGACAATCACTAAAACATTCAAAGCAGATCAATGGTAGCGGCACACAACACAAAGTTTGGTTATGATTCCAGGTTGCTCTCTTTGAGGACGAACTTTGTGCTGCTGATTTCCCTTTCCTCATACACCCCTTTATCTTTTACCAGCAGAAGTTGCAAATCCAATCAAGAACAGAGATCTTGCTGGGTTAGAGCTCAATTGGATGACACACTGGTTGGTGGTTTTACAATGAACAATATCATTGGGAACAGGCCTGAACTCATTCCACAAAGCCTAAAATGAACATGGTAGATCACGGAATCTTGCTTGGCTTTGTAGGTCTAGTAATATGTACAATGGTGGCGCTGCTGTACTCGAAGCTTTACCCTAATCAAGAACCTAATTACATCGTACTGCTTCTTCCTCTATGGCAAGTGCAAGCCCCAACTGGATCAGTTTCCGCGCAGCACTTTCTGCTCTCAGTCCTGCCCTTCTCTCCCTCTATGTTCAACTAACAATTTAGGTTTATAGCTCACTCTACTTAGAACATACATTTATCTGACCACTTTTTAAAGTATTACACCTGAAAGTTTCAAGAAAATAAGATGTCTTAGCATAAGTGAGTTCCAGTGACTTCTCCAAATTTTTCACCATCAACTGTATGGCATACCAATGATGGAACTATTAGCTGTGGTAAATATTTTTGTCGTTCCCACATAACTTCCTCTTCCTAAAAGCTACCCCTTGGACATGTTTAACCTCCATCGGATCTTAAAAGTATAAACCTGAGATAGCTGAAGAAAAGCTCAAACATGGTGCATGATGATCACAATTCTAGGAACTTATAAACCTTTTGACATGGTAGCAACAAAATTATGCATCTTATAGAATTTTGATGGTGAAATAAACGAGAGCAAAATAAGAGTATGAGTTGCATATTTCTATTTTGAGTCGTGACGAAGAAAGCAGATGTATATGACCATTTCATTTTTTTTCTTTGGGGTGGGAGAGGAAGGTGAGTGGCCTACGAAACGACTGTAATAACTGTCCCATAATTGATGAACTCACAATCACATTTTCTGTAGGTCCGCCAAAATAACAATAACAGCTATTCAAAGGAAGACAAGCAGTAGAGAAATATACACAGAATGGAATGAGCCCTTCTTGAAATGATTCTCACTATTGGGGCCTTATGCATAGCTTTTCTTCTATGCATTCACTAAATTTTGTCATACTGATTATCCAAACTGTTGGACTAGAATTGCATTATTGAAACTAGATCATGTATGTAATACAAAAAAGAAAAATATGACATCAAGACCCAATATAACTATGGATGGTAATCTTTTACAACTAAGGTTTCTTCTCTATGATGAGGAAATTGTCTTTTTACTCACAGCTACAGCCCCAGGTATTTTAAGCAGATAAATGTTTCTTCACTGCTCTACCTGATTGATGAGCAAAGTATTTTTGCCTGAGAAGAACATAAGGGTATCCAAAAAGTGACAGCAGATGTGCAGGCTTTGAGAAGGAAAGTATCTCGTACCAAACTAGATCATTTTCGTCCAATGCTATCGAAAAACGTTCTTCTCCAGCCTGCTCAAACACTAGGTATCACTAACTCATATGTTGTACAGTTTAACATGCAGCCATATAAAGGAGAATGATAGGTCTAAGATGTGGCGGTAAACTTAAAACTTTAAACAAGGAACATAGGACATAAAATTATCGTTTCTAGTAAGCATTGCAGTATGTTAGACTTTGACACTAACCAACCCACCCACAACCCCAATGTTAATCTTTTGCAATGGCTTGCCTAGCAGTTTGTAATTGAAACAGAATCTTAAATCCTTAATGTTTATTTTGCAACTATAGATAGAGTGACATGAACCTAATGATATCATAACCAGAAAACTTAAACAACTGAAAGGTACTGTATATTGTAACAGCAAACAATTGCAACAAGGAGAGCACACTGACCAGCAAATGTCCTTGCAAAGTTCCGCTGCCAAAACTAAATGAGGCACCCTTTTTCGAGTTCTTATTCTCAGTGACATAAACCACTTGTAGAGGCATCATAAGCCACGGGAAGAACTCCTTCACACAAACACAGAACTTTGTCCCGCTTTGAATTGGAGCTTTTGGATCAACAAATGCCCAATTCAATCCAAAATGCCTGCAAAGTTGTTTTGGTACATAATCAGACCATTGATCAAATGATATTTCTGCAAGAATAACTGATATCACCAAACCTCCAATTTTGAAGGGCAGCCTTTCCCTTCTCAAAAGTCTCAAGGCCTGAACCAACCAAAACACGAGCACAATTAACAGAGAAACCATCCTTTGCAAGTTCCCTGTCTTCCTTAAGTAGAGGAGCAGGTTTCTCAGTAGCTCCTCTGAATCTATTATCATAGTTAAAGGAACCAGACCTGTTACAGAGGAAATGGGAAATAAATAATACTCACTCTGTTTCAATTTGTTTATCCACTTTATTTGGCACGAAATTTAATATTAAACTAAACATACGTACAACATATCAAAATACGGTCTAGAAAGTTAGAACTTAAAAATTGAGAAAAAAATAAAGATGCATCTCTTTTAAGCGGACTAAAAGAAAAGTAAACAGAAGGAGTAACAAATTCTGGACATTCTTTACTTGTTGATACATGCTTTCTGCTCTTCAGGAGATGGACGCGTCCAGCTAAGAAATACCATCAGTGCTTAATCTGTAAAGAATTCACTAAATTTTTCTGCTAAATATAAAGATACGAGCATCAAAATCGAATGTAGAAATTATTTATCAAGGAGAAAAATAGGAACAGAGGAGATAAGAGTATGAGATCGGCAAAATTTTACCGGAAACTCCACCGGCGGCAGTGAGGCGACACTGACAGTGAACAGATGAAGATGAGCGGTTCGGAATCGGGGTTCTGTTTTTGACCTGATTTGCCAATGAAGGACAATTCTCTTTTCTCATTTTTGCTATTGAAATTTTTTAAAAATAAAATAAAATAAGAGGTCGTTTGGATGTAGGGGTGTTCAAAAATCGAATCGACCGATAAATTGAACCGATAAAAATGTTATTGGGTTATTGTTATTGGGTTATTAGGTTATCGGATTTTTAATGGTTTTCAAAAAAAAATTATTGGGTTATCGGTTCGTTA
>JBCEWC010012732.1:0-15628 GCA_038996855.1 Solanum aculeatissimum | reverse complement strand
CAGAGGAGTCACAAAAGATAAATTTGCACCTGGGTCAAGTAAAGCATAAGCATCAAAATCAAAGACTTTTAACATACAAGTCATGACGTCCGGAGCCTCATCAACCTCCTGTCGAGCATAAAGAGCATAAAATCTATTGTTTGTGGGAGCACCACCCACCTTAGCTTCCGGCTATCCTTGACCACCCGGAGCCATTTGATCTTTCTTTGTGTTCTTTGGATAGTCAAAAATCTTGTGATCCATGCTTCCATACCCAAAGCAAACACCTGAAACCTTCCTACACTCACCCAAATGATTTCTTCCACAATGACCGCAATGGGAAGCTCGTGGACCACCCTCAACTTATACCTTAGGGGGAGGCATCCTTTAGTTAGAAAACTTCATATTTGAATTTTGGCCTTGTTGGAATTGACCAAATCTGCCACCACCCTCAGAGTTAGAGAACCCGTCATCCAATCAGGCTCTTTTGGAGTCATGCAACCTCTTTTTCTTGAGTTTCTCACCCTCAATCTGTTCGGCATATGTCATAAGCCTAGAGATGTCCATGTCCCGAATAAGCATGGCGGTACGACACTCTTTCACAACCAAATCAGAGGCACAAGAAATGAATTTATGCATTCTTATACGGGGATCCGCCACTAACGTGGGAGAATACTTAGAGAGCTTAGTGAAATTGAGGGAATAATCCCTCACAGACATGCTCCCTTGATGGAGATTGATAAATTCAGTCATCTTGGCTTCCCTAAGTTCAAGAGGGATGAAATGGTCCAGAAAAGCCATCTTGAACTCATCCCAACTAACCTTAACATCTTCAGTTCTTTCCACCAACCACTGATTGTACCACACTTGGGCTACATCCTTCAACTGATACACAACCAACTCAGTTTTTTCCTCAGAATTAACACCCATAATAGTTAGCACTTTCGTAAGCTCATCAATGAACTCTTGGGCATCCTCATCAACCTTCGAACCAAAGAATTCCGAAGGGTTCATTCGGGTGAAATCCCTTACCCTAAAAGTTAGAGTGCCACCATTCTTGGGATTTGTTGGTCGGGCTTGATTAGCCACCACTTGAGCCAACATAGACACCACATTCCAAAATTCAGCGTGGGTCACTTGTTCCCCCACAGGCTCACAAGGGGCTTGTTTCTCATGATCAGGAGCTTGTCTGGGAAGGGGAGCTCTTCTGGGAGGCGTATTCTAAAAGAGTAACAAGAACACCCCATTTCAGGAAACTTTTCAAAATAGCTCACAACACGATATAAGGGATAATAAAGTGAGAAAATTCCTAAAACATTGTCATAGCCTCTCACTCATAGGTATGGAGCGCATCACACCCATGAACAAGACTCTAATTGACGTGACACGTTGGACTCCAAGGATCATTACAAACCTAGGACTCTGATACCATCATTGTCACGACCCGAGAGTAGGGCCTAGGTGTGACATGGTGAAGGAGAACTCGAGAGTTCTCGATCAAGCCATCATAGCATCATCACACACATCATCGGGTCGAAAATGCATAAACATAAAAAATAACACATAAGTCTAGGGATTCTGGGGCTTTGGACTCAAGCTATGTGGATGTTGCCGGGAAAGGGATAAGCATGAATCACATAGCACATAGCAATTACGTTATAAGGGGTAGGTAAGTATGACTCAAGCTATGGAGGCAAAAAGGGTTAGGGACTTTCAACATAAACACATTCCTAATCCAACAATCACAATAATATAAACAAAAATGGAAAAATAACATAAGGAACCATTGCCGAACATAGGTAGTCATATCATTTCAAGTAACACATAGCATAATGTACAATAGAGTTCGATATGTCCAACTGCCTCTACATAAGATGAGACGGGGCCTTGACATATTCCGGGCTCACCCTCAAGTCATAAGATAAAGTAATATAAACTAAAGATATAAGGTAGATGAAATTGGGTATTTCCCTTGGAGTATAGGGCTCATCACAAGCAACACTTCGAAGTCTTACGTCCAATGGTGGAATAAAATTGCCTCCAGTCCCAACATGGTTAGAATATGTAGACAAAGAGTGTGGGTTAGCACATATAATGCACTTAGTATGCGGGTATGCTATGCACATGTACATGATCCTACAATAAGGCTAGATGACAGGGGCACATATGGTACGAAAGGAGTGCACATAGCCGAAGGAATTTATATCATAATAATATGTCTTGTCATGTCATGATATGTGAAGTGTAAACCTATATATATATATATATATATATAGCGGGGATGTGACCTCAACTGGAAATATGAGAGACCAATCGAGCTACTACTTGGAATTGGACTACTTGCCAGGTAGGTCCCTAGTCAACCCTTAAACAAGGGGATACATAACAAGTCAATCCCATCAAGGGAGATAACCCATGGTGGCACATGGTTTGACGGAAAAGAGTGGGACCCTTGGGGATAGTCCACTTACTACTCTAATCCCTTGGTACTAAGTCTTATCCCACGTTTCCAAGCTTGTCTTTAATTTTCCCAAGTTTCCAAGCTTGTCTTTAATTGAGGTTGAGAGAAAATTGAGAGAATAATTTGAAGAGATTCAAAAGATTGAATGAATTAGGGTAATTAGGGTTCAATTAAGGGGTTTTGAGAGAGTTTAGAAAGACTAAAATGACCCTAGGATTTATTAAAATTATAATTTAACCATTAATAAAATAGAGAAAATAACTGGGAACTGGGGAGGCAGAACAGTTACACGGACCGCACAACGGTCCACGGTCCGTGAACTCGACCGTGTGGCTACACTTGGTCACAACCTTGGCTTGAAATTCTTGGAAACTTTTTGGACCACTCCACGGCTGGCTCACGGGCTGTGAACCATAACATGGACTATGAACTGGTCCATATAGCCTAACTTAGCTCGGAGTTCTGGCCCACGGTCAAAGCAATTCCCTTGACTACTCCACGAGTGCCCCCACGAGCCGCGAGGTATCACACAGACCATGAAGTGGTTCATGGAGCCTTACTTGGTTTGAGGCCTTAGTGCATCACCTAGCTCACGCTCTGGATCAATCCACGGATGGGCTCATGGGTCGTGAACCCCCACACGGTCCATGGTCGTTTCGTATGGCCTTGCCTTTGCCAACTTTATCCCTTCCTTTCCAGAACAATTTCATGCATAGACAGTCTCACCGTAATAGCTATAACTTCCACATCCAAACTCTGATTTGAGTGAAACAAATTGCATTGTGAAGATAACTCGAAGAGCTTAATATTTATAGGTCGTAGTCCACACAGTTCTTCTCTACCAAGAGATATATCCATTCAAAGTCAATACTTCCATAAATCGTCAAGAAAACTTAACCAACGTGATTCCTTTGAACATGACCACATAAGTAAGACCCATGATGGTCACTAGCCAACCAAAACATTTTCAAATAGACCTTGATCAACAACTAAGAAGTTCAAAATTTTTCGGGTCATTACATCCAATGTAAAGAACCTATCTAAAAATGGTGCCTTAAACTCCTCCCATCTAACTCGACCCACTTCTACTTCTCTTTCTTCGACTTATTGGTCCTACCAAACCTTTGTCACCCCTTTCACTTGGTAGGTCACAAGCTTAGCCTTATTTTTTGATGGCACACCCATAATAACCATAACTCAATAAGCCTCATTAAGAAACTCTATTGGGTCCTCATCAACTTTTGATCCATGAAATTCCGATGGGTTCATTCTCACAAAATCCCATACCTTAGAGCAAAATAGAGAAGAATGTTGAAGATGTCTTGCATTGGGTGAAGAACTTGAAAGAAATTAGAGCTTGTTCTTCAATGGAGGACTTGGGGTCTTTTTCTTCCTTGAAAGAGAAATTTGAAAATAAGTGAAAAGGAAAGGTTATTAGGGCACAAAATAGGCTTATGAGGGTGAATTTAGGGTAAAATGGTCAAAATGCCCTTTTGGAAATATATAATATCATCAAAAATTGAAAAAACTATATTTTAATGAGTCCCGATTGCAAAATCGACGAACTGGAGGTCTCCTCACAGAACCATTCGACAAGTTGCCAAATGGGACCTTTAGATTACCTAATATGATAGTTTCTAAGAACTTTTTGGACCATTCAACGAGCATAGTGGGATCGCCAAATGCATTCGATGAACTGCCAAATTTGCCCTCAGCTCGCTGAATTGCACAACCTAGATATGCTTCAGTAAAATGGCCATAGTTTTTTACTTTGAACTCTGAATGAGGAAAAAATAGATGTGTTGGAAAGATGTCAAAGTCCTTTAATTTGATAGGTAGTGGTTCACCTAATTCTTTATATGCTAAGAGATATGGTCATTTAAACTTGACACTTATACGAGCTCATACCGAAGCTTAGCCAATAGGAATCCTTTGAACCTGGTTCGATGTAAGAGACCTCTTTTCACCCTGAACCACATGCAATACACTTTGAACACATAATAATTGATCCCATCACATTAGTAGTCATCAAGTAGATCCCATTTGCGTATGAGGAATGACTCGAGTCTTAGCTTAAGATCTAGGTGTAACGACTCAAAATTTTTTGAACTTTGTAGTGATTGATTAGGATCTATTGGAACCTATTTTGGTTGGCTAGTAACCATCATGGGTATTACTTATGTGGCCATGTCCAAAGGAATCGCGTTGGTTAAGTTACTTGACATTTTGT
This sequence comes from Solanum aculeatissimum, assembly GCA_038996855.1. Classification (NCBI taxonomy): domain Eukaryota; kingdom Viridiplantae; phylum Streptophyta; class Magnoliopsida; order Solanales; family Solanaceae; genus Solanum; species Solanum aculeatissimum. Next base: position 10,958 of record JBCEWC010012732.1, on the reverse strand, counting down.
GGAGAGTACTGACTATGAATGGCTATATCTCTTGGTACAGGATGAATTGTGTGGACTATAACCTATAAAAACGAAGCTCTTCAAGTTATCTTCGCAACATAATTGGTTTCACTCAAATCGAAGTTTGTATGTGAAAGCTATGGTCATTACGATGGGACTGTCTGTGTCCAAAAGCGTTCTGGAAGAGGGAGGGCCAAAGTTTGCTAAGGCAAGGCCACACAGAGGGACCACAGACCGTGTGGGGGTTCACGACCCAAGAACCCGTTCATAGGTTGATCCAGAAAGTGGACTAGGTGATGGACTGAGGCCCGGAACCAAGTGAGGCTCAACGGACCACTTAACGGTCCGTGTGATGTCTCACGATTTGTGAGGGCACCTATGGAGTGGTCTAGAGAGTTTATTGGACCCTGGGCCAGGACTCCGCGCTAAGGAGGTGTCACAGACTACTTCACGGTCCGTGTACTGCCTCACGGCTTGTGAGCTAGTCCGTGAAGTGGTCCAGAATGTTTCCAAGGTTTGCAAGCCATGGCCATGACCAAGTGTGTCCACACGATCGAGTTCAAGAACCATGGACCGTTGTACGATCCGTGTAGATGCTCTGCGACTCCAGTTCCCAGTTATTTTCTCCATTTCATTAATGGTGTAATTGTAATTTTAACTGATCTTAGGGCCATTTTAGTCTTTCTAAACTTTCCTAAAATTTCTAAATTGAACCCTAATTTGCCTCATTCATCCAATCTCTTGAATCTCTCCTAACTATTCTCTCAATTTTCTCTCAACCTCCATTGAAGACAAACTTGGAAACTTGGGAAAATTGGATTCTTCTTCAGATTCTTGAGTAATTAAAGGTATGTGGGATTCATTCATGGTTATTCTTTCAACCATGAAGACCCAAAACCCCCTTTTAAAGTTTGATGAATTTTGACTTCCATTGAAATTGGGTCTTTAAATTTATGAATGTTTTGCTTCAATTAAAGTGTGTGCTGTGTAAATTTATTGATTTCAAAGTTAATTGAGCCCTTTATTAATGATTCCCATTGATTTTATGATGTTTCAAAAGTGCATGTTCCCTTAGTTCTTCAATTCAAGCATGGGTATTAATGATTTTGTTTTAAATTGATAATTTCACTATGCTTTGGATATGAATTTCTCGTATTGATGATTTAAATGATGATATCCCATACCCATGCTACTCTTGATCCTCCATGCATTGCATTCATGAGCATGAAAGGTTTGTTATAATGAAACTCTTGATAAGGGCTTGGCCCTAATGATATGATATGTTATGGAAACGACTAAATGTGATCACATAAAGTCTATGTTATGGCTCTTTGAGCAATTATGGGTGTTTATACCATTATAATATGATATGTTATGATGATGCATGATAGGATATGCTATGTATTGAAGCTACTCCTATTGCATTGATCTTGGAAAATGACTTTTGAAAACTCTTGTTGACTTTTGAGCCTAGTTATGGAAAGACTTGAATTATGATTTGGCTAATAGCCCAACTATGCATTGTTTGAATGAATGGTCAAGTCTCTGTTTTGATGGATTGTATATGTATATGTATTCTCGTGGGATGAGACTTAGCACCGAGGTATTGAAGTCGGGGTGAACTATCTCCAAGGGTCCATACTCCTTTCCGTCAAACCATGTGCCACCATGGGTTATCTCATTTAATGGGATTAACTTGTTATGTATCCCCTTGTTTATGGGTTGACTAGGTATCTACCTGGCAAGTAGTCCAAATCCAAGTAGTAGCTCACTTGGTCTCTCTTGTTATCAGTTGAGGTCACATTCCCGCTATGATATGTATGTAGGTTTACACTTCATGCATCACAACATGATATGGCATATTTTTATGATATAAATTCTTTTGGCTATGTGCACTCCCTTTCGTACCATATGTACCCTTGTCATCTAGCCTTGTCGTAGGATCAAGTGCACGTGCATGGCATACCCGCATACTTAGTGCATTATATGTGCTAACCCATACTTTTTGTCTACATGTTCTAACCATGTAGGGACCACAGACAATTGTTTTTCACCGTTGGACGTTTAGCAGAGACTTGAAGTGTTGCTTGTGGTGAGCCCTATACTCTAAGGGAAATGCCCAATTTCATCTACCTTATGTCTTTAGTATATGTTCCTTTTTACTTATGACTTAAGGGTGAGTCCGGAATATGTCGAGGCCCCGTCTCATCTCATGTAGAGGCATTATTGGATATATCGAACTCTATTGTACATTATGCTATTTGTTAATTGCAATGATATGACCACCTATGTTCGGCAATGGTTCCTTAAGTTATGCTTTTATTTTCATTTATGTCATTGTGATTGTTGGATTGAGAATGTGCTTGTGTGGAAAGTCCCTTACCCTTCTTGCCCCCATAGCTTGAGTCATACTTATCCGCCCCTTAGAACGTAATTGTTATGTGCTATGTGATTCATGCTTATCCCATTCTCGGCAACATTCTCATAGATCGAGTCCAAAGCCCCAGAATCCCCTAGATTTATGTGCTACTTATTATACTTACGCACTTCTGAACCGATGATGTGTATGATGATGCTATGATGGCTTGATCGAGGAATCTCGGATTCTCCTTCGTCATGTCACATCTAGGCCCTACTCTCGGGTTGTGACAGTTGCAGCCTTTACCCATTGCGGAGCGTCCATGGGCTTCTGTTTCGATGGACATCATTAGCGGGTTTCCAAAGGTGGATGGAAAAGCGTCAATCATGGTCGTGATTGACAGGTTCTCTAAATATGGTATCTTCATAGCTGCCCTACTCTATGTTCTTCTGAAATAGCTGCTGAGTTATTTTATAAGCATATTGTGAAAAACTTTGGTATTCCATTGGATATTGTGAGTGATCGGGATGCTAGGTTTTACTGGTCGATTTTGGACTTCTTTGTTCAACATGATGGGCACTGATTTGAAGTTCTCAACGGCTAACCACCCACAAACTAATGGACAGACGGAGAGGATCAATAATCTGCTTGAGGAATATCTCAAACATTATGTGACTGCAAATCAGATGAATTTGGTAGATTTGTTGGACAGTGCACAGTTTTGTTATAACTTGCACAGGTCATCTACAACTGAGAAGAGTCTGTTTGAACTAGTGCTAGGTATGCAACCCCGGACACCCTTGGAAGTCGCTAGAACTGATGCACAAGGAAAATGTCCTGCTGCTCACAAGTATGCGCGTGACAAGAAAAATATGCTAGATGAGGCGCAAGACAGCTTGAGGAAGGCAACAAAACGAATAAAGAAGTATGTTGATCAGGGTCGGCGTGCTTTGGAATTCCAAGTTGGGGACAAAGTATTGCTAAAATTGACTCCACAGATTTGGAAGAAAATCAGTAGTGTAACAGTGCATCGTTCACTGATTGCAAAGTATGATGGGCCTTTTGAAGTGGTTGAAAGAGTGGGTGAAGTTGCCTATAAGTTAAGTCTGCCAGAAAGATTTAAAATTCACCCCACATTCCATGTGAGCTTTTTAAAGCATTTCTATGGTGATGTTGAAGATCTAACAAGGTCGGCACCAAGACGTGCTCCACCTGTGGTGCGGGCACATTTTGAAGATCAGATTGAGAAGATTCTGGATCATAGGCTGACTGGATATCACAAGAAGAGCAGGCGGACTGAGTTCCTGATCATTGGAAGGGCAAGCAGGAATGTGATGCAACGTGGGAGAAGGCAGCATCTTTGTGGCAGTTCGAGGATCAGATCAAAGAATACCTTGATGTTGTTACACCAAAACAACCTGGTCGGATCAGGCGTTCTACCTCATCGAGGATGATGAGATCATCGGGCGGGGGAAGTTTGTCAAACCCTAAACCTAATAGTTCGAGCGGCTCGAGCTTGGCTAGTGATTTACTTGATGAGCCTAGCCAAGGATCTTTGACTTCAGTCAAGATAAAGTTTAGCTAAGGAACACCTTGGCAGTAGTGTGGCTTAGGTATGCAAGGCAGGACGTGGCTAAGGCAAGGGCTGGATAAGCTAAGGCAATGCAAGGCTGGACGTGGCTAAAGCATGACAAAGTTGGGCAAGCTAAGGCAAGGCAAGGCTATGATGTGACATGGTCGTGGCTATGAGACCAAGTGTTGAGCAAGGTCAAAGGTGCAGGGAACCATACCCCAATGGCAAGCCGTGCAGAGCAGGACCTGTGCCATGGCAAGGCATGTTGCTGGGTCTGGACATGGCATAGGCATACAGGGCAGAAACAAATCTGGGCATCAAGGGCAAGGCATTGGCGCCAAATTTGAAGGTTGACCGCATGTGCCATGCACATGCATGGGCAGATGGCGATTAATTTTAGTTCCTAGCCATTTTGACATGTCAGCATGTTTGGATAAACTTGTATATGCGAATTTTAAATATGCCTATCAGTTGGGGATGTCAACTGAGTTGGCAGGCACATGGCTAGCACATGGATGGGCATGTTGTGGCCTATTTATAGGCACAGACAGTCAATCTGGACAGCAGAGTTGGCCTGGACAAATTTTTGTAGGCTAAGTGTTGTGTTCTTCTTTGTTGGCACGAGTTAAATAACAAAGTTAGGAATTCGTTATTGTACATACTTGTGTTCTAATTTCGTAGTCAGGGTTTGTGTTGGGACAGGATCAAGGGTAGGCAAAAAGTAGGGTGAGTCTAAAAGAGTTGGGTTGCCAATTGGGTTAGATTGCAAGGGTTGACCCCATATTACCATGCATATTTGATCACTACAAGGTTGAGTGTTGTCCATGAAGGTTATATGAGTTTTAATTATAGGTGGTATCTCTATTACACTCTTTACTACAATTATCTATGATTTTACTTTCTGTCTTACATACTAGTACATGTTTATTCGTACTGACGTCCCGTTTTCTCGGGACACTGCATGTTGTTTCGTGTGTGCAAGTTCAGGTAGGGATTTTGATTGATCCCTTCTAGGAGTCTACTTCAGTTGTGAGTTGGTAAGCTCCACTAAAGCCTACTTTTTGTTGTACAGTTGGATATGGTTGGGGCCCTATCCCGACAGTGTTAGTGACACTCTTAGATGCTATTGTGGATATGGTATTTTGGATTGATGTTTTTGTAGCTTTTAGTCTCCAGCCATATATTTGGCATGTAGATATGTGAATATACTTCTCTAGTTGTAGACTCATCGACTAGCTAGTACTTTATCATTTTGGTTTATCTACTTTGGTGTATACGACTATTGTTAACCAAGTCATGACCTGAATGGTTCAGACTGAGCTTTTTAGATGTTATGTTACCCAATCTTTTGGCCCCTAGTCTATTTAGCTAGCATGTTTAGTGACTTACTCGACTAATAATGGTACTGAGTGAGTCAAATCTCCCCTCTTTTTGGGGCGTGACACTTACAATTTACATACCATTATATTTTTATTCGTACTAATCTCCTGTGACGATGCGACATTTTTGTTTCGTGCATGTAGATCCAGGGAGAGATTTTCATCTACCCCTCCGCTAAGATTCCTAGTTCAACTATGAGTGGATAAGCTCTACCTCTTTCTAGAGCTTTCATAGGATGTTTACTTTTGTTGTACAGTTTGGGTATAGTTGAGGCCTTGTACTAACTAGTGCTTATGATGCTCTGAGAGATTATTGTGAACGCAGTATCATGGGTTTCTTTCTGCAGCTTCTAATCTTGAAACCAATAAATTTGGCATGTATATATATGTATGTCTAAGGAACCGATAAGGAACCAATAAGGAACCAGTAACCTATGGTACTGGAATAAGTACCAAAACAATCAAGGATTTTTACCTGATTGACCCGATTCTAGTAAACCCGATTCCAGACCAGTTTGACGACACAAATTTTCCAACGGTTGTATAGCCGTTTCTAGCACCTTTTAACCGTTGGGGAGGACACTAACGGCTCTATGGCCTCCCCTCACCCCCTTTACTCTCCTAACATTATAAATATAACACATTTTCTTTCATTGTTTCCACAAATTCAATCTCCTCTCTACAATTTCTCTCAATTCTCAATCTCTCTTATTCATTATAAAATTTATGTTTGTGATATTGATGAGTTGGGGCTTGGAGGTTTTTTTTATGTAATTGGCAAACTTTAATTGGCATCTCTCCATTCGGACTTTGGTTATACGTTTGCTTTTACGCAGACGTTCGGTATAATTGTTTCAACTTTATTCTTGTTATTTATTTATTTACTAAGTTACTATTTTTTTTATATTCATCTTTCTTGTTTTTATTATATTTTTATTATTTTAAATTTTGAATATGAATTCACAAAGAAATGTTGAAAAAAAATCAATATCCGAAAAAAATAGGGGTGAAAGTAGTTCTACTAGAAAATTGTCACCTAGATTTAAAATGAATATCAATGTTTTTACTCTTGTTGATGAAACTCTTTCATGTCACGTCCTAATGTTATAGAATTTAATTCGCAAAATAAATTATACCATGAAACATTAAATAGATGTTTTACTAATTTTTAGGACGATTTGGATGAAGAAGTAGAAATAGAAAATTATGAAGTAGATAACGCCCCTACTAGTCCCACAACAGAATTAACCCCCCCCCCCCCCAACAAGATGATGTCCCCCCCTTACCTACGTTTACTAAAACTACAAAATTCGACGTCCTAAAAGGTCTTTAGTTTGGCAATTTTTAGTACAAAATGAAAAAAAATTATTGTCCAATGCACAAAATGTAAGAAAATAATGAATCATTTGACTATTGGGTCGCATGGAGGGACGGGACAGCTAACTACACATTTGAAAAAATGTAATCCAGAATTTGCTCGTCTAGAAGTTGTGAATAGGGCTAAAAAAAGAGGTGAATCTTTAACTGAAGAATCTATAGGAGGTTCAAATATGGTTCAAAGTGTTTTAAATATGTCTAATCCGGCTGGTCCAAGCAAACCTCACACGTAGAGTAAACAAAAAGAACTTGAAGAATTAGCAAAAATAGTTGTTGTTTATGATTTGCCTTATAGTTTTCCTTCGCATCCGGATTTTATTCATTATATTCGAGAAACGTATAATCCATCTTTTGAGGGTTTTTCAAGTAATACTATTAAAAATGTTATTTTTCAATATCAAACTGAACATTTTCATTATCTTCGTTGCTTATTTGCTTATTTTGATGATCAATTTTTTGTTACATCTGATATGGGTCGTAGTATTAATAGTAATGATTATTTTACTGTTACTGTTCATTGAATTGATCACGATTGGAATATGCAAAAAAGAATAATGGGCTATAAATATGTCGAAGAGACTAAAACTGGTTCTTATGTAACCTCAACTATAGGTTCCATTTTGAATTATTTTGGATTATATGATAAAATAAAGAGTTGTACTTTAGACAACGCTTTTAATAATTTGAGAGCAGTTGATTTTTTAAAATCGAGAGTTTGTCCAATTGATGACGCTACTTTTCATATTAAATGTGCAACACATATTTATAATTTGGTAGTAAAAGATGGTGTTAACAATTTTAGAGTTTCTTGTGAAAAAGTTAAGACTTGCATGTAATTGAATTTTAAATCTAAAATAAAATCTACACTTACAGAATTTAAAAATTATTGTAACGAAGATCAATTTGAATATAGAAAAGTTCCAAGAGAAATTTCTACTAGATGGAATTCTTTATTTGAAATGCTTGAAGTTGCTTATGTTTATCAAAATTCGATACAAAAGGCTTTTAATACTCATAATTCGGATTTAACTTGAAGACTTTGTAGAGATGATTGGGAAGAAACAAAAGATCTTATTGAGTTTTTAAAAAAAATTATATTGCTACAAATGTCATTTTTGGTCAATATTATCCAATTATTTCTTCTATTTTAGTAAATATTTGTGTTATTTCATCTGAATTTGTAAAATATATTTTTTTTTAAATAAGTTTAAAGAATCAATATATTTTATGATTGAAAAATTCAAAAAATATTATTTTTCTATCCTCAAATTTATTTGACTGCTACTTTATTTAATCATTCTTACAAATTAAAAGGTGTTGAAAAATTTTATGTTAATTTAGAAATTACACTTGATGAAATTCCTAATCTTGAAGATTGTAAAAGTAGAATAATACCAAAAGCTAAAAAATTATATGATACATATAGAGCCATGAAAGAGTTGCACCTCCACCTCGTAAACATAGAAAAAATGATTTAGATGATATGATGGATAATTATCTTGATCTTGAAATTTCTAGTAATAATAATTTTAATGAATATATTATCCAGGGACTGGAAAAGATTAGGGATGAGAATGGAGAACCTCAATTATTATTGTGGTGGAAGAATCGTGGAAAACAATTTCCGAAACTTGTTAAGGTTGTTCAAGATGTGCTAGCAATTCAAGCGTCATCGGTAGCTTTGGAGCAAACTTTTAGCGCGGTGAGATATCAAATTGGAAATCATCGATACTCATTAGCAAATGATAGTTTAGAAATATCGGTGTTGTTTAGGGATTGGATCAATACCGAAAGGAATTATGGATTGCCAAAATTATCCCCTCAAGTGGAGATGAAATTGATGAAATATTTGGAGAGAATAGTGATGATGGCATGGAAGCAACGGAGGAAGAATGACAAATACAAGTTCTAGAAAATCTTTTCCGAGAAATGATTGATAGTTTACAACAAAAATTGTTCTTACATTACAATTACAGATATTAGTATAATATTAGAAATCTAGTTCAAAAAGAACACTTCCTAGAAGATGGTTGTGTAGATTAGGTATTCTAACTCTTTTTATTATTTATAATTGTTCAATTTTATTTATTTGAATAAATATATGACTTTTCTTTTAAAAACCTTTTATTTGAATTGCAAAGAGTATAAGTTTAATTAGAAATTACAACTTCCAAGTTTCAAGCTTCAATTTAAAAATTGAAAGTTTAAAGTTTTTATTATTTTATAATTTTTTAAACTTATATAACTTGTAAGTTTTAAGTTACAACTTAAAACTTACAAATTATATAAGTTTAATAAAAAATTACAACTTACAAACTATATAAGTTTAATTAGAAATTACAACTTACAATTTTCAAGTTTCAAAATTCAAATTCAAAGTTGAAAATTTAAAATTTTTATTATTTTATAACTTTTTATAATAATTATATTATTAAAAGGTAATAACTTTTTATAGTAATAATAAGTTAGTAAATATAAGAAATATTTAAATAATAATAAAAAATTATATATAATACAAGTTAATAACTTAACATTAAAAAAAAATTAAAAATGGTATGAATTTGGCTCCAATCGGGTAACTATAGGACCGGGCCTGAACTCCCCTAAAAATCCGGTAGAACCAATTCCAATAGACCCTGTTCCAAAAAATTAGGGAGCTTGACGGAATCGATATCAGTTTCGGTTCTGATTAAATTAATCCATTTAGTTTCGATCCGCTGCCACCCTTATGTATGTCTTCGATTATCGCCTCGCCGAACAACTAATACTTTATTATTTTTGGCTTATCTACCTTCATCTATATGACTTGCTATTATTTATGTTATGACCTTACTGGTTCAGACTTAGTATTTTATATGTTATGTTGCCCAACTTTTTGAGCCCACAATTGAGTCAGCTAATATGTTTCAGTGGCTAGCACAATTGAATAAGATATCAAGTGCTAGTCACGCCTCTTCTAATTTGAGATGTGACAAATAATTTCTAGTCCTATATGGCATTAAAAGTAAACTTCATTCCTGATGAATAGATAGGCAGCAATAGGAAGTCATTTTTGACTTGTTAGCCAAATAAAAATTTGAATTTTATTTGATACATGTAGTTTGTAGACCCATTCAGATGTTTCTAGTCATTGGTGAGTTGTTAGCCAAGTAAAAGTTTTAATTGGACTATGCAGTTTTCAGATCCATTCAAAGGATTCATCTGCATTAGGGGAAAGTTGAGACTTGAGAGCATAGATAGTGATTTAAGATGTATTCAGTATAATAGAAAAAAAATTTCATGAAAATTATTTTCTTAGAAAATGTTTCTTTAATATAAGTGAATTTCTTACTTTCTTTTAGTTTTCAGTATGAGCAAAAAGTATTATTCTAAAATTATCTATATAATCTAGACAAAACTATGGGAGGTTATGGTTGAGGTAGTGTGGAGTAGTGCAGATGGGTGCAAAAGGTATGGGGTAAAGATAAAGCGTATTGAAAAGTGAAGAGGACGCTATTAAAGTGGAATGCAACTTTCCATCACTAAGAAAGTCATCTTCCTCAATGTTAAGAGCTTATTTTTCTACTGAAAATATTTTTTTCAAAATTTTAACAGATCGAACAGGAAAAAATCAGAAAACATGTCCATATTGAACACATCCTTCCAGCTAAGGCCGGCGTCGGAACCGGTACCGGAACTACCGGTCCGGCACGTACTGATACCGGACCGGAACCGAGTTCCAGATGGTCGGAATCGGCCAGAATCGACACTGAATCGATATCGGTAATACCGGTAGACTCAACGAGTACCTGCCCGGTCCGGTATAATTCGGAGCCGGCCCGGACTGGACTGGACTGGTTTTACCGGAAATCCAAAAATTTTAAAAAAAATTGTTTCAATTTAGGTTTAACCCGCGTTTTGGGTTTAAAATTTCAAACTTTAAATTTTTATTTTTTTATTTAAAGTTTGATAAAACTTGAACTCATTTCAAATTTTCAAAAATCAAACTTCAAATTTTTTTAAGTTTTCAAATTTAAAAGTTTTTTAAATTTATAAATTTAAAGTTTAAATTTGACTATTTGAGTAGAAATTGTAAATCAACATAATAATTTCAAAAAAAATAATAAGGCGAATAGCCTATAATTTTATTATATTGATACTTATTAATTTAATGTTGTACAAAATACATATATTTGTAAAGATTCGAAATAATTTAATTTACACAGCCACCTTCTAGGAAGGGTTCTGTTTCAATTAGGTGTTAACTCTTAAATCTTAAATTCTCAATATA
>JBCEWC010012731.1:0-15629 GCA_038996855.1 Solanum aculeatissimum | reverse complement strand
CGGGACCTCCGAAAAATAAGACGAAGCCATTTCTAGCGTTAGTTCCACCAACCGAAACCATTGGAACTGACGGAATCGATTCTGAGGTCATTTTCACATATTTTAACTCAAAGGTGATTTTTCAAGTTATACAGACCTCAGAACACGGAAAACTAAACAAAATCCAAACTAACGACCAGGCGACTGAGCTACCGGCGCCAGCAGGTCATAAATGACCTGGGGTCGCTATAGGAACTCTCTAAATGAGGAAACAGATGCATTTAGGGAAAAATGACCTGGAGGGTCATTACAACACGTTGTATGGTAAGGGTATTTGGTGACACTTCCCAAAAAGGCTATGTCGTAAGGTGAGTGTTTGGTTTACCTTAGAAAGATAGACCACTCCTTGTCCAGTGTGGAGTGAACATGGAGATTCTAAGTAGTAGGTCACTTGGTCTTACATGTTGGTTATGGTCTCTTCCCACCTATGTATGATGTGCCATGTGATTTAGTGATTCCCCACACATATTTTGATTACAAATTGATCATTCATGTCATATTGAACTTATATCCATTGATTATGATTTTGCATATTGTTTAATTATGAATTATGTTTCCTTATTACATTGTACCCTGCATACTAGGTATATTCCAAGTAATAACACATACTTTTTTCCAACATGATCTAACAATGTAGGGACTGGAGCTTCCATCCATCCTCCTCCTCCCCGTGGCTAGAAGGATTGATTGGAGATTGCTATTGGTGAGTCCTCCATTTCTAGGACAATATCCACTCACTTTCATGCTTTAGTTAAGACGGTAATGATCTTTTGAGGGTAAGCTCGGGAGATGTCTTGGCCCCCGTTCCACTCATGTTAGAGTTATTATTAGATATGGATATGTACATCATGAGTTTGACTCCTTTATGCCTATGAAATTATTGAAGACTTCCCTTAGTCCTTTTTTCTCTTTATGAGTTGTTGAATGTTGATGATGTGATGGAAGTCCTAAGCCCCTATTACCCCATAGCATGAGTCATACTTACCCACTCCTTAGTATTTACTTGATATGTGTTCATTCAAATTCTCTTCCATATAATGTCCCCATAGCTTAAGTCCAAAGTTTTTCTTCCCCCTAGAATTATGTGGTTGTTGTTTAATTATGATTTCACAATTAAGGATGTGCTATGTATGCTTAAGAGATTTTTTTGGGGTCCTTTCGGATTTCTCATTCACCGTATTACACCTAAGCCCTAGTCTTGGGTTGTGACCAACTTGGTATCAAAGCACTAGGTTTGTAAATGGTTCTTAGAAATCCAATACACCGCCTCAAGTAGAGTCTTATTCATAGCTGTGAAGCTCGCCACAACTATGAATAGGAGTCTATGAGGCATTTTAGGAAATGATTTACTTCTTCACAATCTATGTCGTTATTTAGGACTTGATATAAGACTTCTATCTCTAATCATTGGTATTTTTTGCTTACTAAATCAAGCCACCAAGAAGAATGGCATAAAGAACTCCTACTCTTAAGGGTGATCCATCCCCTCTGACTCCATATGTTCCCCAAGAGGAAGAAGGGGTCACTCATGTAGAATATTAGAATGTGGTTACTATATTGGAAATGGCCATAACCAACTAAGGAGTTTAAGCTCCTCATGCTCCTACCCATACCTCAAGAGTGAGGATTTAACAAGAATGAATCCTATAGAGTTCTATGGCTCAAAGTAGAGAAAGACCCCCAAAAATTCATTGATGAGGCATACAAAGCTCTTGATATTACGGGGATAATATTTGAGGAGAAAGAAGATTTAGCGGACTATCAACTAAAAGGCCTTGATCAATTATGGTTTGCTCAATGGAAGAGAGAAAAAATATCATATTTCTTGGGAAGAATTCAAGGCCACCTTCCTCAACCATTTCTTTCCCATTGAACTAAGGTAGGCAAAGATGATGGATTTTATGACCCTCAAGCAAGGTTCCATGAGTGTTAGGGAGTATTCCCTTCAATTCAACAATATCTCTAAACATGCACCTCACTTGGTCGCTTATTCTAGGGCAAGAATGCATAAGTTTGTATCAGGAGTATCCGCCTTGATCAACGAAGAATGTCGCATCACAATGCTCATAGGAGATATGGACTTGTCTCGGCTCATGACATATGTAGAGCAACTTGAAGGAGAAAATCTTAGAAAGAGGAGGATTGGGGAGTCCAAGTGTAACACCTCTCATGCTTTTAGGCCTGGAAAATTGAAAGATGGGAATTTTGTTGAAAGTTTGACCCTACGAGCCAGTTTACAACCCGTAGAAGTTTCCATGGATTGTAGGTAGGCTCGTGGAAAGTGCCCAGTGTAAATGAAAAATTAAGGATGTCTGGAAGTTGACTTACGTGATACCAGACGGAATTTATAAGGAACCATGACCCATCACTAGGTCTCATATGAAGAGGCCTTGAGGAACCTAAATTTTTTCAAAGTTTGGAATAACCATACAGAAGGATTTATGCTTCATAAGTGGAATGACAGGTCATTTTGCATGTTCGTGGAATAGAAGATGCAATTCCAGTAGATCAAATTTTATGGCACCCAACTCTATGAGCCAAGGTACGAGCCATAACTTGATCCATGACCCATAGGAAGGGTTTCATGAATAGCTCCGACAACTTTTAATGAAGGGTTTTTTGACATTTCCAATTTGCTAAGTCTTAAACTACATTATTTAAGCTACCCTAACTGACGTAACCAACCTACCCTTTATAAATTGTATTTCTAATTCATTGAACGATTTTAGTTCTCAAATTTCTCTCAAGGGTTGTCAATAATTCTCTCTCTAAGTCAAGTGTTCTATTGAAGCGAAAGCTTGAAGGTTTGATTAAGGATTTCCATATTTTCTTCTTAAAATTTAAGGATTCTATTTGAGATATGTAGGGTTTCATTCATGGATTAGTTTCAACCATGAATCCCAATCCAAAACCTCTTTTTCATCAAAATTTCATGATGATTTCTTTTGAGCTTTTAAGCGATAATTTCTAATGCACGGATTATGATGCCTATATGATGCTTATGAGTAATTATGCATGAATTATGATGAATTACATGGTAGATATGATTGTCAAGTAAAAGTATGTGTTTTCAAAGCATTCATGATTAGAGCTTAGTGATTTGGATGTGGGTTCCTTTATTAATGATCTAATTTGATTTGAACTGCATGTTTTGTTTATGAACCCTACTCAATTTCATGATTTTAACTCAAATGTCCATGAGCCAACACTTAGCCCTAGTATCTTATGATAAATCTATGGATTTTCATGATTATGAACTTAAGTACAAAAAGCATATTTTAAATGATGATAATGATATTATGACAATAATGATGTTATGGAAGCTATGATGATTGCTATGATAAAGAGGGAGATAAAAATTCTAATGTGTATGATGATGTTAAGGTGGGAATGTCTAGCCACACTATGATGAAAGTAAAGTAGATGGATTATTCTTATGAAATGATGTTATGAAAGACTATGATGATTATTTTGAATGCTACGAAATATGAATTATGTTGAAAGCTACATGTATGCATGTATTCCCTGGGATATGACTTAGCACTGAGTGGACTTATGTGAGGAGGACTATCTCTAAGGGTCCTTATATAAATCCTCAAGTCCCATAACTATGTGCCACCATAGGAATGATGTTCATGTTTTATGTGTTAAAGGTGTTTTGTTGGATATAATTGCTTATATGATAGACACCCAACATGCTAGGATAGAGCCTAAAGGGTAAGGTCAAATGATAGTTCTCAGTGTGTTAGTATAGAGCCTATAGGGTGAGGATCAAGTTTACCTTTGGCAAACTAGACTCCTCTTAGCTTGATGTAGAGTGAAAATAAGGATTCCATGTAATAGTCCACATGGTCTTATATGTTGGTTATGGTCTTATTCCCACATATGTATTTTAAGGTTATGAATGGATTTGGTGATGCTTCTTCTCATTATTTTAAACTTGCATGCTCATACCTATCGTGTCCTTATCCTATCGATTAGGATTATGCATATTGATATTATTGTTATGTCCTTTGATTCATGGAATACCTACATACTTAGTGCATTCTATGTTCTAACATATACTTCTTTGCCTACATGATCTAACCATGTTGAGACGGACGACGCGGTGACTATTCTATTTCATGGCTAGATTTGGATCTTGAGCTTGATGACTTATTGGTGAGTTCCCATGATTTGAGAACAAGCCTTATGGTATTATTCCTATATGTTGAAACTTATTCATTTACATTCTTTTGATATATGTCTTGAGGGTGAGCTAGTGAGCTATGTGCTAGTCCCCACCAATATCCATGATGTAGAAGCATGAGTTGGACCTTAATGGATTGATGTATATTCCCCTAAGGGAACTCTTATATTTATTTTTATAACTTCCGCTTGCTTATTCTATTATGTATGCTTATTTTACCTTACGAATGCTTATGATATGAATACGAGGCTTAGATGGGATGCCTTCAGGTGTCACATTTGCCGTGTCAGTGATGTCGCCCAAAATATACCTCCTCTTAGAGGATAAGCGGTCATTCTCAAAATATATAATAACCTAACCTAGGTTAGGGTCGATCCCATAGGGAATATGGTTAGATTTGGAGTAATTATAAGTAATTTGAGTTGAAGTGACCTACCTATCTCGCAAAAGAGGGGGATTTTATTATTGCAGTAAGTAAACCTAAACTAGAAGTAAGTGTTGTGAAATCATTGAGAGAAGTAACTAGGGTATTGTGTTCCCCATTAACTCCTAACTCAGTATCACAAAATAATCATAATCTTTTCTAGTGTGTAGATAAATAAAAGATAAAGGTAAGTTAAGTTTACCAAACCTTTTGATCCAGGCGAGAGATAAATTTCACTACATGATTTGATCCATCTCCGTAGTGTGACATTACTAACACGTAACTTTTGTTCCAGTATAACCTCCCTTTGATCCAATTCGGTTGATTAGATGAGAGGGATCAAACCAAATCCTATTAACTACCCCATTTTCCCATTCCTTACCACCTTGATCCAGTCGATAAGAATTAGGGCAAGTTCTAACGTTGGCCACCATTAAAAAGCATTCACATCGAATGACATAATTAATATATGCATGCATATTTTCCAAGAATTATAGAATAATCGGTTTTACCTTATTAGTACTTCATGGTTCTCACAACCCTAGTTGTGGATTTAGCTATGCATGATCATTGTAGATAAATAAAATCATGTTAAAAAGTAGCATAATTAAACACTTACAAGGATGAATTAAACAAGAAATCAAAATTCTCCAAAAGAAATCACAATGTAATGATCACGAACTAAGAGTTCTCAAAGTGTTTTTCTCTCGTCTCGTGCATCTCTATACTATTTTTATATATCTCTATGTCTCCTCTTCTAAATAAATCTAAAAACCTATTTATAATAACAAAAATACAAATCCAAAACAAAATAGAAAAACTGGATTTGACAGCTTCTACGGACAGGGTTATGGGTCTTATAAGGAACCACGACCCGTACCTGGGCTTCGTACTTTAAACCTTTCAAGAACTGACTTCAATTCAACGAGACCTTCTTACAAGCCATCTTTTGAATTACAACTCATAGAGGGTTTCGTCTGACAAATTCTCTGAAACTCATCAAAATTTGATCCTTCAGTCATAACACTAATCCATGACTCATAAGTAATTCTACGGCTCGTCTGACAGTCCGTGGATGTAACTTCTGAAAATTGACCCTTCACTTGATCATACTCAAGAAACCAACCTACAACTCATGGAATGAACCACAACCCATAGAGTTGTCTGTAAATCACCAACATCTACAGTTCAGTAGCACTTTGCTTAAAATGATAGTGAATCTGTAATTTTGCAAAAAAACATAAAAACACATCAAGTCCACTGACATCGCTTTAAGAACATACAAAATTCCATGTTTTAAGAATCAAAAGTATTGTGTTTGGGCAGCGCATCAACACCCTCAACTTAAAATTATTGCTTGTCCTCAAGTGACATACTCAATCTACATAAGCAGTATAGCAACACACAAACCTCAATCTAATTGCATACATTATCTCAAAATCAATATAAAATACCCAAACTAACACATCAGTTCCTATTATATAGTTATCAAATAAATCAATGCAGATCAATATATATGACAGTGCAACTATGATAAGAAAGGTAACCAAAAATAAGCCACAATCATCGAAATAGCCTAGAATAAATAGTGTACTTTTATTGCCCTTACAGAAAGAAGTCCCATATCTCAATTATGATAATATTTTCAAATTCAATGCTTGTAACTAACAAAATCACTCACACTCACAACAAATATTCAATCATTGCGCTCAATACCATATACGTGCCCCTATACTTATGACCATGACTTTTGACTACTTGGGCTAGGATCACTATAGGACTTTCTAGGCTTGTAATGTAGGCTTATAGGGATTTGGTATACTGTTTTAGGAACATAGTGACTAATAACCCTCTTTAACACTACGTTATTCTACACTTTTGCACTCCTAACACTTTTATTTTCTACTAATTCTTCCCTCTTCTTATTTCAAACCTTTCTAGGTGCCTTACTCAAACTTTTAAGCTCATTGCCTTTTGTTTTTCACATTCTTTTTCTTTTTAGCTCACTATTTTGGCATCTTTTCATTTTCCTTGCACCCATAGTACATTTTCCCTTCTTTTCATGTATCACTAGCTTCCACCCCATTTAGTATGATTTTTCTTACCCCAATCACCCTCAACTTAGGTGTTTGGCCTGAGTTGAGGTGCACAATATTCAAGGAAGGAGTAGGGCCAAATTTAGGATTTTACATTAAAAAAGGCTTAGTTAATTAGGTGTTTACAAAGAAAAAGGTACATGTGAAGATCAAATATTGAGATTAAGGGATACACAATGCATTTGGTTGGTTCTTTAGGCTGAGTGGACTAATATGAAAAACAATCTGAGACCCTTTCCTAACCATTCCACCTACAATCTTAGTCAGAGTAACCGGGCAAGTTCTAAATTAAAACACAACATCAGAATTTTGCAAAGAAGCTCACACACTCTTGGCACTGATTACACTATCAACATATACTCTTAGATCAAGATTTTCATCCTAATTAAACCTCAACTTATAAGAACTAGCACTTTCAATTACCAAATTCACATGGCTGCTATCAAAACTACCTAACACAAAAATTTGATGGGTATTATTTTTCCACAAAAACTAACATATACCATAGACTTTAGTATAATATGCTACTAATACTACTTACATATCCTAAACGTGTTGGTTCAAAAGAAAAAAAATGTCCTTAGGGAAAGAACACAGACAAGAAAACCCTTCAGACTCAATATTGGGATAGTTTTAGGTCTTGGCTACTCAGACTTTACCGAGTCCTATAACTAACCATACCCCATCTAAAAATATTTGCATTGTCCTCAATGTACAAAATATATCAAAGTAAAGGATAAGGGTAACAAAGAACATATTTGGGCACCTAAGCGCTGGTCTTTGATTGTGTCTAGCCACCCTCAACCTGCCTGGTGGTCTCTTCGGTAATATCAGCATATTTGGAGGGTTAAAGAACCCTCACCCTCTCAAGATCATGAGCCTTCCAGACTTTCTCATCTGCAATGGAGCCCCACCTAGCAGCCTCAAACTGCTGCATCTCTATCAACTCCACCTCTTGCCTCAATGCGTCTGGATCATCCTCCTCAAGATGAGGTCTCTTCCTAGTGGGGGAGAGTGGTGTCTCCTTAGGAGAAAATAAATCAACAAACTCCTCAGTAATGTTAGTCTGAGGAAGCATAAGTGGTGCTGATGCTGCCACCCTCATCTTAGTACAGAGCTACTGGATCTCCTCCCTAATGGCTATCAAGTCAGTAGGTTGGGTTGAACCAAGGTTCTGCTCTAATCACCCCTCAGATGCATCTATGTGGCTATGTTCCGGTGTAAGTCTCTCTAGAATAGTGTCCACACAGTGCATCTACATATGCTTCTCAACCTCTAAAATGACCTAACAAACCCAAGGCCTGATTTTCTATAACAGTTGAGTCAATTGAGACTCAGTGTGAACCAATCGCTGCACCATGGTCTGAATAGATGCCGCAGATACATATACCATGCCAGTGGGGGAAGGTTGTATAGGCATGGCCTCTAGTGCAGGAGCATAATAGGTAGGGGTCCCCTTCTCTCTATCAGCCTCTATTTGTGGGGGCCCTTCAGTATATAGAGCAGTAGTAGAAGTTGAAGGCTCATATAATGGTATTGCGGTGAACATCTCTAGTATGTGCACTAGAGGGTATGGTGCTTATCGAAGTGCCATCAAATTCTCATCAGCCTTAATAATTTTTCCACTAATGTCCTCTGAACCCCGATCAAAGTGCCTACCTAGTGAAAAATCTCTACCCCTGCTGCTATGCATAAGCGATAAATCAAGCATGGAAAAGGGATAGAGAGGGACGTCTTTAGGGCCACCTCATGAATCTACTCTGCTATTAAGTGGGCCTAATCAATGTCATAGCTAGCCAAGATGCTGACATTCAATACTACGCAATCTAGAGTCAAGGTATTATCAATATGGGTTGGCCCCCAAAATTTACCCGTGAAGCTGAGTGAATCCTTCATGATTGCTAATGACATGGAAATCCAGTCAGGGTCCTGGACCTGGCCCTTCTCAATAATATGATCAGAAAACCATCTCATCAAAGTGGCCCTGCGGGCCGCATCTCTTGTCAAGGCTTGGTACTTAGTGTGGATCAACCTGTAATCATACTCTATTATGTAAACATGAGCCTCATACTAGGGACCAAATATAAACCGATGAATGATAGGCTCAAATATGTCAACTGGAACCCCTCGTACCATTATTTATGTAATCCAGGTCTGAGCAAGAAATCTCTTCCCTTTCGAGGTTGACTCTATAATAGTGGAAGCATATAAAACATAGAACTCTCAAACCATCTACGGGGAGTACTTCCCTGACAGGGCTGCCATCCACTCCAACATGTAATAGGCCATGGTGTCGCAGAGCCCTGGGCACTGTCAAGCCTAGTAGTTATGATCTGAGGATCCTCAAAGATGGTACAGGATTGTCGGCCTCACTTATCATGCTAGAGATCATCCCAGTATATGCACTATACCCCGAACACACCACCTACTCATCAGAGCGTCTCAAGGTGAAGATAGTGCTGGTGGTGCCAGGGTGGACTCCGCAGCCTTTGAATCTGACTCCTCTACTGAACTGAAGCCATTTATTTGTTCTGATCCTAACCCCTCTCTAGAAAAGGTCATCTGAATAGAGCTTCTATGTCTATCACCTCCCTTGTCAGACTAGGGAGGCTAAGTAACTATGGCTAGAGTGTGAGCTGACACTGTCTGTCTAGTAGACACTCGAGTCTTTCATGGCTCGATACCCTCATCTGGATGGACGCCAGACTTCTCTACTGATCTACTAGCCTCAAACTCAGTCAACTTATCTCGCAATTGGTCCTGCATAGCCTGTATCTCATCTTTACTTGGGTCTGGAAGACATAGTACCTGTAATCACATCATCACACAAACCCATGAGTCAAGAAAGCATAGGAAATAAAAGAAAAATGTTATAAAAATGAATGATAGAAGAATCTACGAAGGCTCATCTATGAGCATTAGGGAAAACTATGGATCGTAGAAGGCTTTCATAGGTGGCAGGGTACAATTATTCAAGTTACTGGAAACCTGCCTATGAGACCAGGAATGGCTCATAGATTTGATTACGGGCCATAGATTGAGTCATAGGTGTAAGTCCAGAATCAAAGATTTTAGGCATGGAACCTACAAAACCAAGTTACGAGTTGTTGCTTAGACTACGACCTATAAATGGTTTTGTTTGATGAGATCCAAGAAAATCCCTAGTTGTTGGACTTACTTACAAAGGGCTACTATGGTCCGTGGACTAATCCACGGGCCGTAAAAGACCCTCGCACTATCAAAATATATCAAACTAGTTTTTCTAAGCTCATCGGACGATTTCCCTTAATCACTATAGGACCTAAAATCACAACCAACAATAAGGCATGTTATTCATTATTTAGCAACATCAAAGCAAGATTCATGCACTTAACACATGATCACCAAGTTGCCCACACCCCGTATACGTTACTCATTTATCTACCCCATTAAGCATTGATTTCACATACACATACCACTTCGACCATCATTAGACAACAAATGTTCATGCTATCATTGACACACACAGAATCACATGCAAATTTTTAATCAAATAGTTTAATGTAATTCCGATGTCAAGTGACTACGTGATTTCAAACAATGGCATACAAACACTTCATGGCTACTTATATTTATTACATTTTGTTGCCTTATACCAGAATAGGCAACACCCATATTTGTACCTAAACCCTCAAAATACCATTCCCAACAATAATTCACCCTATTGACACAATTTCTGGTAACATATATAAGCTAAAGTAAAGAACAAATTGAAATTTGATAAAAAAGCAGAGAAATTGTAAGAAATAACTGAGAAAAGGGAACCTTAAGTGCGTCGAAGAGTAGCTAAAAATTGGCCAAAAAAAATAGAGGTGGTTGGGATGGTGGTTGAAGTCTTGGGGAAGAAGGAGGAGTTTGGGTATTGTTTGAAATTATTGCAAGAATGAGGGGTAATTGATTTTACCCCTCTTTTAAATGATTGATTGGGTCGAGTTAAAATTGGGTGCAGGTCAGAAGAAATTCCAACTATGGACCGTAAGAGATTCTATTGCCCGTGGGTCTGGGTTCTATAATTTACTAAAACCCTAGTTTAGGGAGATTCACATCACATATCCAACTATGAGTCATACATATACATACGACCCATAGATTGGATCGTAGAAGCCCTGGTGTGCTACATACCCCGCACATACCACTACCTCATTAAAGCATTTGGAGGTGAAGGTGGTGCTGGCGGTGCTGGGGTGGACTCTGCACCCTCTAAATCTGACTTCTCTCCTGAGTTGGAGCCATCTCTCTGTCCTGATCCTGACCACCTCTCTAGAGGCAGCCATATGAATGGAGTTGCTCTATCTATCACCTCCTTCGTCAGACTGGGGAGGTTGAGAAACTATGGCTAGAGTGTGGGCTGGCACTGTCTGTCTAGTAGCCACCTGATTCTGTTGTGGCTCGATGCACTCATCTGGATGGACGCCAAGTTCCTTTACTGAGCCACTAGCCTTAGACTTAGTTGGCTTATCTTGCAGCTGGTCCTTGATGTGAGGCTAATAATAACTATATTTAATCATTATTTATCTCATATTTGATCTTTTATCTATCCTTTTTAGCATAAATTATATGGATTGTGATACATTGTGCATTTTATTTGTAGTATTAAATTAGTGTGAAGATGAAGAACTTTGAAGCTAAAATGAATTAAAAATGAAAGATTATAGAAGAAAAATCAAATATACAACTTAGTAGATTAAATTCTATAAAATAATATAAACATATATGCGCCTGATTTGCAATTTGCAATTAAAAATGCAAAATGCCAAAGCTGCCACGTGGAAATCTCTATTGGTCAACGAGGAAGGTTAAGACGGTAGTAGCAATACACATACAAGTCCAATTTCCCTCCAGTTTTGGGTTTCCCAATTTGTTTTGAACTTGATTATTTTTCTATATCTATATATTGTCCATAAAAATAATTCTTTCATAACTAACCCAACTAACCATCTACTACTTACCCATAATTTAGGTTTTAAAAATTTATAGCTTAGAAATTTTGGAAGAGTCATCGGGAGAGTGGAGAATTTTGGTTTATTCTTGTCATCTCCTCTTATTATTTATTTGTATTCTTGATAATTGGAAGATTATTTAGCAACTATTTTTGAATATTTATGATTAACACAAGTAAATTTATTTTTTCTAAATTTTAATTGTGTTTTTCCAATAATAATGAGTAGCTAAATTTTATAACTAGGATTGTGAGAACTATGATGGATTAACAATGTAAGTTAATCTAAAAAGTGATTCTTGAATAAATTTTATGTATTAATTATTTCTCTTCGTTTTGATTTCTTTTTAACAGGTGACCCACGTTAGAACTCGTGTAGTTATTCTCATTAAAACATATCATAATTACATAAGCATAGTCAAAGTCAAAGCATGATATAGTCATAGCATCTCAAACAAACATATAATACAGGCGTACAATAGAATCCTCCATGTCCAACAATACCCCTACATAGAATGAGACGGGGGCTACGACATGTCCCGGGCTCACCCTCAAGTCATAAGATAAGATAGAAAAGACATAACAAAGCATAAGATAGAGGAAGGTGGGTTTTTCCCTTAGAGTAAAGGGCTCACCACTAGTAATAATCAAAGATCACCAAGCTAAGCGTCCAAAGGTGTATACATATCATCTCTGGCCCTACATGGTTAAATCATGTAGATAAAAAGTATGGGTTAGCACATATAATGCACTAAGTATGCGGGCATGCAATGCATATGAACATGAACCTTAAAAAAAATTAAATGACAAGGGTACACATATATATATAGAAGGAGAATATAGGAAAGAATAGTATATCAATATGCCATGAAATCTGTGATACATGAAATGTCATAATGCTTAAAGTATAGAGGATGATATGTAATCGACATCACAATCTATGCGAGCTAGTACATAAACTCCCGATGTCAGGCCCCCGCATCAAAATTAAGGTGACTACTTGACAAGGGTAGCCACACCATACCTTATGACCTAGTCATTTCGATATGATGGCCACCTTCCTTACGACTTGATCATTTCAAAAGGATTTTCAAGTTATATCATATCAAGAATACCTATACTGGCACATAGTTCAAGAGAAAGGAGTGGGATCCTTGGGGATAGCCCACTTAATACTCTAATCCCATCAATGTTTGATCGTAATCCCACAAGAATACGTATACATATGCATGCTTTCAAACGAAGGATAAGTACTGTCAAATCAATGCAATGCAAGGTTGGGCTAAAAAGTCAAAACGTAATCCAAGTCTTTTCATACTTAGGCTAAAATACAAGATGGTGTAATCACCCAATTATGCCCAAAAACCAAGTAAAGACAAGATATGATCACATTCTATTCATATCCTATGTCTTTCAAAATCAAGTCAAGGTGGGACTAAGCCCATAACAAGAGTTTCATCAAAATGAAGTTTCAAGTATGCATATGTCATGAATTATGATGAGAACAACATGGGAAATTAGAATTCATAATTTAAATTAAAAACAAGAGGAATCCATAAGTAATTCAAAGTTAAATCAACAACTAAAACTCAATTTAACTCTACCCATGCATAAATTAATGCTTAAAGAGACATGAATAATTGAACCTTCATAAAACAAATAGAATTCAACAAATTAGGGCTTAATTCACTTTAATATCAACAATTAAGTACAACCCACACTTCAATTTAATTATATCATTCACAATTTAAAAGACCCAATTTCAAAGCAAGCATAATTTCATAAAATCAATTGAAGAAATTAATTTGGGTCTTCATGGTTGAAAGGAGCCATGAATAAATTCCCACATACCTTGATAATCAAGAAGCTTTAGTGAGAAGAGATATTAAAGAAGAAAACTCATTTGAATTCCAATTCCAATTCTCAAGCCATACTAGGAAGAGAGTGTTTAGAAGAGAGAGTTTGAAAATAATCCTATGTGTTGGAAGAATTTGAATTGAATGGTGGCGTATAGGCTAATTTCAGGGGTTTAGAAGGGCTTAGGAAGATTAAAACATCCTCAGGAATAATAAAAATTACAATTAAACCATTAATAAAATGGATAGAAAACATTGGACTGCACCTACACGGTCAACTACACGGACCGTGAGGTGGTCACACGGATCATGAGGCCTCCCGTGAAGCTACACTTGAAAAAAATAATTCGTCGACGGAGATCCTAGGCGGTAATCCAATACTTTGAAAAATATTTCTCTCGCAGCCAAATGGTCGGCTTCACGGTCCATGAGGCTTCACAAGGACCATGAACTGGTACGTGGAGCCTCACTTAGTCTAGAGATTTGCTGGTACCTTCACCCAGACTGGTTCACGGCCCATGAGGCCTCACATGGTCCGCGAACCACACTTTCTCGTTGATGCTATTTCTGGAACGTTAACCTTATACATAGAACCAATCTTAGGTCAAGCCCATCCCGAAACACCTTAACACACCTCGTGAGAGGTTACATGGGCTACTTCACGGACTATGAGATGGCACACTTCCCGTGAAGGCCACCATGAGGCAGTGCCTTAAAAAGAATTCCAGAAATGGATCATTGTACTGGCAGTCTCACCAAAAAAGGCCATAACTTCTTGGTCTGAACTCCGAATCAAGTGAAACCAATTGTGTTGGAAAGATAACTCAAAGAGGTTAAATTTGATAGGTCATGGACCTCCCATTTATACCCGTGCTAAGAGATATTGTCACGACCCGGATAGCGGTCCTAGAAGTTACATGGCGAAAGAGGACTCGAAGACCCTCGATCAAGCCATCATAGCATCATTACACTCATCATCGGTTTGAAAATGCAGAAGCATAACATGTAGCACCTAAGTTCTAGGGATTTAGGGCTTGGGACTCAAGCTATGGGGACAATACGAGAAAGGGATAGGCATGCTTGCATATAGCACATAGTCATACATCATACATAACATTCAAGCCCTTATCATAACATGAGAACATAATCATGAGACAAGTAAAATGACATAATAAATAAGCAAAGATTCAACATACATGTCCAAACGTACAAGAGTAAAGATTTGTCCAATCATGCCTCTACGTAGAAGAGTGGGGCCTCGACAAGCTTGAGGCTCACCCTCAAGTCAAAGAAAGTAAATACATGAAAGTAAAGAGATAGATAGACGGTGCCTATTTACCTTGAACAATAGGGCTCACCACTAGCAAGTCTTCAATCAAGATATCAAACGTCGTCCGAGAGAACATAGTAATCACCCTCGTCCCCTACATGGTTAGAAGATGTAGAAAAGAATATGGGTTAGCACAATAAAGCACTAAGTATGCGGGCATGCAATGCATATGACAAGTATAGTGTGACCAAAGGGAATGCATGTAGCCAAAGAGTAATATAACAAGATGCTATGCCATGATGCAATAGATGCAAATCCTATATACATATATATAGCGGGGATGTACCTCAACCAAAAAAGATAAAACGATCTGAACGAGCCACTACCCGAACTTGGTACTACTTACCAAATAGTACCCTAACACCGTTAAATAAGGGTAAACAAAACAGAGTTCCCTATATAGGGAATCAACCCATGGTGGCACATGGTTTGATGGAAAGGTGTATGGACCTTGGGGAGATAGTCCACCCTGACTCCAATCGCTCGGTGCTAAGTTTATCCCACGAGAATACATATAGGTACATGCAACATTTAAATCCGGAAACTTATACTTAATTTCAAAACATGCATACTTAGTCAAAATGAAACCATAGTTCAAAACTTGTTCATGCTTGAGTCAAAACTTACCAAAAATCTTGCAAAAACTTTTCATGATCTTATCTTGTCAATGCAATAAGAGTAGCCCATCTAATAGCTTATCATATCAAGCCTTGCAAC
>JBCEWC010012729.1:0-15632 GCA_038996855.1 Solanum aculeatissimum | reverse complement strand
TTAATGTGATTTTAAAAAAATAAAATAACAAAAGAATTCTTTAAAAATAATATTTTAATTAGTAATACAATATGTTACAATATGTTTAAAAAGAAATATATATATATATATATATACACACACATTAATTTAAAGAAGGGTATTTCTGATCCATTTGGTAACAATACGGACATTTTGGACCAAAGTATCATTGATAAGGGCATTTTTGGACCAAAGTATAAATCAAGGGCATTTTTGACCTTTTTCCGTTAGTATCAGGGCAATTTTGACCCTTTCTGATAGTACAAGGGCATAAATGACCCAAAATGAGGATATTTTTGCTCCTTTTTTATAGTACAAGATATTTTTGACCCTTTGCCCTTATAAAAATAATATAATAAAACCATAATTTTATTTATTGCTCTTTGAAATATGTCTCTAAAAATAAATGGAGGAGTATCTTCTTACGTGTCACCTCTCAATTTGGACCTTTTCACATATAATTGACTTTTCATACCGAATGGAACTTCAATACGATTTGTTTCCACGACAATCATTGACTTGTTGTTGGAAGAAAATTTAAGTAATTTGACTTTGGCTTGATCTACTTTTCTCATTAAAAAAATACTGTGATGCTGATGTAAATGGTACACTATATACTCAACCTTCTCTCAAAAGGTAAATGGAAGGAATATATGTTAAGGGAAATTTCATATATATATATATATATATATATAAAAGTAAAATGTTTTTAAAAAAAAATAGCTCATATTTTTTTATAATGAAAAGTAGCTTATGAAGGTCATGAATTCAACATAGATCAAATCAGTCCAAGACCATT
The DNA here is from genome assembly GCA_038996855.1 of Solanum aculeatissimum. Lineage (NCBI taxonomy): Eukaryota > Viridiplantae > Streptophyta > Magnoliopsida > Solanales > Solanaceae > Solanum > Solanum aculeatissimum. Next base: position 14,812 of record JBCEWC010012729.1, on the reverse strand, counting down.
AGACTTTTTTTGCTCAAATCAGTCCAAGACTGAATTTTACCCTTAGTATTTATTAATATTTTTTAAAAATTATTTTATTTTTTATTTTCCTGTGGTTTTTTATATAAACAAAGAAAAAATTCCTTTTTTCGAAAAAGAAAAAAAAATTCATGTATTTTATGGGATGTGTTATTTTTTATTGAAAAAATTTATTTAGTTTTTATTTTTTATTAAAAACTTTTTCACACATATATGTGTGTGTATAAACGTGTATCAATATTATATAAAAAGTTTTTAAACATGTATCGATATTGTATAAATTGTATACAAATGTGTATCAATAGGTATGAAATGTATCGACATTATATAAATGGTGCATAATCGTATATCAATATTGTATAAATAATTATATAATGTATCAATATTGATCGTGGACCCTTTTATATTTTTTGTGTTCGTAGTTGTTACCCCACGATCTCGGTGAACATTTAATTTGTTCTCTGTGATCGCAGAGGTTAGTAGGCCACAATCGCAAAGGGCAAATGTGACATGAAAAGTGTTTATTTCGTGAAAATACTCTATTTTTATATTTCACCATTTTTGAACTTTTGGAGCTTGGAGGAGACGATTTTGAAGAGCGTTTTCAAGATAAACTCATTGGGTAAGTGATTTTGACTTAAAATCTTTGTTTTCTACCAATTATTTCATGATTTTAACTTCTAATTCTTGGTTTTGAACTTTTACTTTTATGGTTTCTTCATGAATTTGAACTTTGAGTAAATTGATGATTTCGATTACTCCTCTTGCTCAATTTTAATGATTTTTTCAACCATGAACTCCTCTTGACTTGTAGAATATAAGATTCAAGTAAAATTATAATTTTATTCTTGTGAATTTCGAGGTGATTTTTGAACGATTTTGCTTCCAAATTTAAAATATTGTAATATGAATATCATTGGATTTCTTTTAATGAATTTTTTCCATTCTTGATAGTTGAGAATCTTTTCGGAGTTGATTTTTTAGGGTAATTCTCTGATAGAGTGTTCGGGTGTGACTTTCGACATTCAAGATAGATTTGATTATCTTTCTTTGAGGTTGAAATTGGGTAATTGATTTTCCATTGTTTTGTTTTCATATATCAATTTTCAACCTTCAAATGTCTGAGATATTACAATATCTCCCCCTTGGGAACATTCGTCTTCAAATGTGAATCAAGCTAACACGAATAAGATGGAAAGAACACCTATCAACCCAGCATGAATGCAATAATGAGATTTAAATGCTAAAATCATGTGATTTTCATAGCTTGCACATAACATAGATTAAAATTTTGATTTTATGATCATGCATGCATATCAGAAAATATGGAAAGCTAGCACGTAAGGATGCATGAGAATGAACATGAAAGGATAGAACTTTTATCAATACAACAACTTAACCACCTAAGTAATCAAATCAATTAAGACACCATAAATATGAATCCCAATCCATGCCAATAATTTCCATGACAAAAATAAACTCATAACAAACCGGATGAAGCAGCTCAAGCTCTCTCCCTTACTCTTCTAGCAGTCATTGAGCAATCTCTCCTATTATGACCAATCTCCCCCACACTCATAGCAACCATCCTTGTCATCCTTACACTCCTCTAGATGCATCTTACCACACTTTTGACAAGTTGGGTATGAGTTCCTTTCTTTTTTACTCCTAGACACCAAAGCATTGGCAAAAGTCGAATCATCCTCTACTCGAGCCTTCTTCACCACCCTAGGACATTCCTTAAGCTTTGATTCTTCAATTTGGCCGACGTAGGTCATGAATCTAGAAATATCTATTTTTCCTTGATTAACATAGTTGTCTTGCATTCTTGAGACACCAAATCCAAAACATCGATTATAAACTTACTCATCCTTACCCATGTATCCAAATCATAAAAGGAGTATAATTGGATAATTTGGTGAACTTGAGGGCATATTCCATCATACTCTATCATGTCCCGGGAGGGTACCCTTGGTGTGGCTAGCACTCACAAACCATTGTTGGCTCCCAAGCGAACCACTTGACCTCATCACATTCATTCAATCACAGTTTAACATATTAGTGAAAGACTAAAGATGATAAAATGTGGACAATCTCAATATATATGGGCCATAGGCCAACAATCAAACTCCAATTCTCTAACATAAAAATAATTTTAAAAGAAATTAGTCAAGAGATAAGATTTTAACATCAACTCATTACTATCTAGTCTATGAAGCCTCTAACTCTACTATCTAGATGGTGCCAATGACAAGTTTATGTCTACCTCAAATCAAATAAAAGAAAATCTAAACTCTGGTAGCAAGATGATAGTAATATAAAAATCCTCCAAAAATAAAGAGGTCTCATCAATCAGCTAAATGTGAAGATATCCTCAACAATGCACTTGTTGATGATCCCTAACACTTGTCTCTGCATCATAAAATGATGCTGTCCAAATAGACGTCAGTACGTGGATTGTAGTAATATGTAAAATAGTTGAATGAAACAGATATAGGTAGAACAATAATCATCGCAGAGATACTCAATCAGAATGACAAATATCTATCTAAAGCAAGAAGAGAGAGTAGACAATGACCAATCAATGCAAATTTAATCCAATCCAATCAGAGTACTATCAATATAAAACTTTTATGGGAGTTTCTCTTATCTGACAACAATCACTTATGAGCCAGTGATCGTACAACAATCCCGTTGATGTTGCTAAAATTGTTCATTATATTGTTAGGGTAAGAACAAATCGATCCACAATGAATCTGATAAAATGAGTCCTCTATTGTTTCAGGGACCTATCAAGAAGAAACTCTGACTTAACGATTTCAATCCTCTTCTACATTTGGTGACATAGTTAATGAGTTCGAGTCGGACGTACTCTCACTTAATTCAGTTCTTGATACTCTTTCCAAGACTCAATGCTCATAAATAATCCATCTCAGTCAATCCAATCAATGAGTCTCATAAAGACTCTTATCAATCCATCAATTCTGTCACAATCGAGCCTTTCAGGCTATCAATCATCCAAATAATTTTCAATCACATCTTTCAATAATTCGATCAATCAATCCCATTGACCTTTCAAGAGTGAATAGGACAATCATGTAGGAGGAATTTCAATTTAGACCAATCTTTTAGATTCAATTATGAATACTCACAGGACCCTCAAGTTCTATTAACCTCATCATTAATCAGAATAACAATCATACTGTCAAGGCTCTAGACTCAATCCCTAGGTTCCTTCATGCAATTCTTTTATAAAAAATATCTAGGGTTTATGAAATAACTTGTATAAAAATATTCGCTCAATAAATCAAGTTCATGATGATCATCAAGCATGTAAAATACATAGAATATATATAGTTTACAAGAAAACCTTCAAAGAAACATGCATGGAGACTCAAAACTTTCACAATCTTTTTATTACCATCAACGGGGGCACATGGAAGAACAAGTTCATATTTTAGTTTAGCCTTATATACCTGGGATGAAGTTTGACAATAGATTTGCACAGGTTTTGGCTCCAATCGTTTGAATCCCTTGCTCCTCTTCTCCTCCTCTTAGCCATAGCTTTTGTTAGAACGCGTAGAAGACTTAGGAATGAGTTTTAAAAATCCTTTTCAAGTAAAAAACTGACCTATATAGGTCGTTGGTTAAGTTTAAGAGGGGTGGAAAAAAATATTCTAGAATGCCCCTCGAAAAATTAAAAATTTTGAACTTCGGTGAAACAAGTTGGTGAACCAGGTCCACGACGTGGACTTGTTCTATTCATGTTCATTTTTTTCAAATTTTTTTGATCAATTTTCTAATTCTGTAGAAAATAATGGGATCAAAATTAAGTGCAAGTTTGTAATGCGAACATGTCACACACTTTTCTGAAATTACATTTTTACCCCAAAAAATATCTTTTGATTCGATTGCTCAAAAAATCAACCAAGATCATTTTTTCACATAATTTTTTTGTGCTGATTGCGATTCCAGTCTCAGATTTTTCAAAAGAGTTTGGAAAGATACGTTAGGAAAACGTCACTTATCCAGGGGTATTTTGGTAATTTTATTAGGTGTAATAATATCTTCCCTTTGGAATCACTCGTCCTCGAATTATGGATAACTAGAGATGGACTCGAGGCACAAATAACAATCAAGACTTCATTAGTCAACCAATTACCATCATACCTATCGACTGATCTGGACAGTCACAAATCACTTAGGATAGACAGATTGGTTTAGATCAAGAGTAGAGATATTACCTTAGACATCATCACCATCAGGCACGAATGGAATATCGAAACTCAATCAATTAAAATCATTTAATCATCTCAAAAATTTGTTATTTGAACTCAAGAAGGAAGTCATCAACTTTAATCGAGGATGGGACCATCGTGATATACAAGACTCTATGAGTACTCTCAAGCTCAACACCTCATCTCAACTACGCTCCTTTTCACGGAACTACACCTCCATCAATTTAAGCTTATAGCTCCTATTAAAATCTATGCCTAATCAAATCCTTTTATTCCATTCATGCCTAACTCTAAGTCCCAAGGTTCTAGTCCTAAGATGATCATGCTTATACTAATCTAACCCCTCAAAATCTATGTTTTATATCTCCATAGTGACCTTTACTTAGAGAATACTGCTCGTTCTCATCACTTTAATACACTCACATAATGGCAATAACACATTCAAGCCTATCACTCTAATCACTTTATGGCCTCTTTAAGGTCAATATCACTTGAGTACAAGACTTTATGGGTACTCTCAAGCTCAACACCTCATCTCAACTACGCTCCTTTTCACGGAACTACACCTCCATCAATTTAAGCTTATAGCTCCTATTAAAATCTACGCCTAATCAAATCCTTTTATTCCATTCATGCCTAACTCTAAGTCCTAAGATGATCATGCTTATACCAATCTAGCCCCTCAAAATCTATGTTTTATATCTCCATAGTGACCTTTACTTAGAGAATATTGCTCGTTCTCATAACTTTAATACACTCACATAATGGCAACAACACATTCAAGCCTATCACTCTAATAACTTTATGGCCTCTTTAAGGTCAATATCACTTGAGAATCTTCAAATCTACAATAGCATATCCATACCCACAATCGCATGAATTCTTATCAAGAGAGACACTAATATTCCCTTACCTATCTATCACACACATCAATTTTTTTTCTAATTCCTCCTCCACGTCTATAACTTTAAATGGAACAAGTACAACATCATTATTAGAATCAAGAACACTCTTTTTATCTCCTCAACCCTCACTTCTCTACTTTTGTCAACATTACTATCAAGACTAGAAAGCAGGATCACTGAAAAAGCTTGGAACAAAAAATCATTAGCATGATTCAATTAAGAAATCTTATCTAAGAACATTCATAATGAAGTACGATCTCTCTCATCTTTCAAGACTCATTTTGAGATCACAGAACTATACATAGTGTAAAACTCAAATCACATCTTATTCAACATAGGGCTGAAAACTGTTACATCCATGAGGTAAGATCAAAAGTGTTGAATGAAGTTATTGCTTCTCATCCTTGAAACTCAACATGAATGAGAATCAACATGTGGTGTATGGGACTAGGCTATGGGCATGGAAATCATACACCAGATAGGAATAGAGTATCACCTCAACTGAAGTATAAGGAATATATGAGATAGCAAAGAATTGATAACTCATCTTGATCAACCCATCACTATCGAAAGCTCAAGATCTACTTTGGTTAATCACCTCATAATCTCCCCCTTAGCTCAAAGGTCATCTCTCTAAGTTTGTGAATAAATTCTCTTTACTAAGCTATAAGTACATATCTCCACACGACCGGAGAATCACTATCCACAAGAACATCTCCTGTTATACTATAGTCACATATATAAAATAGCTATTAAGACTTTCTTCGAAGATACCACTCTTAGCTTCCTCATGTCTCTTTGGGAATCTTTCTATACTTGCTGCTCTTATTGGCATACATAATCGCGTTTCATAACTCTTACAATCTAATATCTTCTTTTTGCCTGCTAACACTCAACTTCTGTGCTCCCATAAATTTAATTGCATGAAACTTTGATTACAATAGAAAACTTATCATCATCTATCCATAAGCCTCAATTGACTTAATTACCAGGAAAGACAAAGAATGCTTACATCAACCTATTCCACACTGACAACTCAAATATACTATCTAGATTCTTATAACAAGTCATAACTTAGAGCTTCACACAACTTTACACTATCATGGATACACATATTGAGTCTCTTCTTATCTAATGAATTATCCTCAATTCACTATTCCCATCTAAGGGGAACCTACACCATACTCATAGCATTACATTCCTTGCAAGTCAACATCTTAATCTCGAACATACTATATGGCAAGCCTCTTAGAGAAAATCTCAAACTAAGACTACCACTGCCATAATGCTATCTCTTTTTTCACGTTACTCCTCAAAGTTCAAACTAAGGGTCTAGTACTAATATATTCACCACACACTTCTCTCATATTATACCAACTAATTATAACTACTAGGTAAAAAGTAGGAACATAGGCCCACTAAAATCTCATAGCGAATACTCAATCAACACATCCCATCTTCATAACTCAAATACCACTCACCCTTTCACTATACCTTCTTATCTGGCTAAGCTCATAACTCTATGAACCTCACGACGCTCTCACTTCAGAATCATGATCCCAGTTTAGATCTATCACCTCAAAAGTACGTTGTTCCCCCATTAAACATTTATACTTCACCCTAATTAATACGAATATTAGAATATATCAACATAAACCTCTTTCTAGTTTGAGCACACTCTAACACATCCTGATAATAACTCTTTCTCTATACCTCATCATGAAAATCATAGGATACTTATGACTCTTTCATCAAAACTTATGACAATCGACTCATCACTCTATTACTTACCTATTAGATACATAACTCTAGTAACAAGCCTCAATCAACCATCACTCTTGCTATATTGTCCCTTTCTTTCCATCATCGTCCTTCCATCTCTGGAATGACTCAATTCTACTCATGGTATATAAGACCTCAAATCTCACTCTAAGGTGGTTAGACTTTTAGAGACATAACCTTCCCTCTCATGGATAACAATGGAATCAAGTTTTAGATAAGAGAGTCTAGGGTACACTTGAGCTAACTCACATGCACGATTCACATGAATAAGAGTGCATTCTTTTGAATCAATCAACTCAGTATACTAGTCGATTTCTCTCAATCTTGGTGTAATCTCTCTATCATTCTAATCACTTTATTAAAGAGGAACTCACTAACAAGGGATTGAACATTATTGTCTCTATCACCTCGTGGACCAGGCATAGTCGAAAGGCTTAGAGCAATGCACAAATCATCATAGATTTCTTAGGGAATAGATCCATCGCACGATTCAAAATCTAAAAGAAGGAATTTTTTTCTAAATATCAATAGTCCCTTATTTATAGAAGTGGGACCTTTTTACAACCATAAATAAGATCTTACAGATGCACTTTCATAGACACCCTAGGATACTTGAACTCTATTCTCTGATACCAAGTTTGTCACGCCCTAGGAGGGTGCCCTTGGCATGACCGACTTTCAAAAACTAGTGTTGGCTCCCAAGAGAACCACTTGACCTCATCACATTCATTAAATCATAGTTTAACTTATCAATGGAAGACTAAATATGATAAAAGGTTGACAATCTCAATATAAAGGGGCCATAGGCCAACAGTCAAACTCTAATTCTCTGACATAAAAATAGTTTTAAAAGAAATCAGTCAAGAGATAAAGATCTCAATATTAACTCATCATTATATAGTCTATGAAGTCTCTAACTCTACTTCATGACTACCTCAAATCAAATAAAAAAATCTAAACTCTAGTAGCAAGATGATATTAATATGAAAATCCTTCGAATATATAGAGGTCTCATCAATCAGCTGAATGTGAATAGATCCGCAATGATGCGATTGTTGATGATTCCTAACACATGTCTCTACATCATAAAATGATATAGTCCAAATAGATGTCAGTACGTGAAATGTACGAGTATATAAAATGGTTTAATAAAATAGATATAGGTAGAACAATAATCATAACAAAGACACTCAATCAGAATGTCAAATATCTGTCTAAAGCAAGAATAAAAGAGTACACAATGACCAATCAATACAAATCCAATCCAATCCAATCCAATCAGAGTACTATCAGTATAGAACTTTTATGGGAGTTTCTCTTATCCAACAACAATCACTTATGAGCTAGTGATCGCACAACAATCCATTAATGTTGCCACAACCATTCAATACCTTGCCAGGGTAAAAGCAAATCAATCCACAATGGATCCGATCAAATGAGTCCTCTATTATTTCAGGAAACTATCAAGAGGAAACATCCGACTTAACAGTTTCAATCCTCTCCTACGTTTGGTGACATAGTTAATAAGTTCGAGTCAGACTTACTCTCACTCAATTCGATGCTCGATACTCCTCCCAAAATTCAATGCTCATAAATAATCCATCTCAATCAATGAGCCTCATAAGTAATCTTATCAATCCATCAATTCTGTCACAGTCAAGCCTTTCGTCCTATCAACCATCCAATCAATTCTCAATCACATCTTTCAACAATTCTATCAATCAATTCCATCGATCTTTCAAGAGTGCATTAGATAATCAGATAGTAGGACTTTCAATTTAGATCAATATTTTAGAGTTCTATTATGGATACTCACAAAACCATCAAGTTCTATCAACTTCATCATTAATCACAATCACAATCATACTGTCAAGGCTCTAGACTCAACCCCTAGGTTCTTTCATGCAATTCTTTTACAAAAAATATCTAGAATTTATGAAATAACTTTTATAAAAATATTTTTTTAGTAAATCAAGTTCATGATGATCATCAAGCATGTACAATACATAATATATATAGAGTTTACAAGAAAACTTTCAAAGAAACATGCATGGACACTCAATACTTTCACAATCTTTCTATTATTATCAATGGGACACATGGAAGAACAATTACATATTTTATTTAGCCTTACATACCTGAGATGAAGTTGACAATTGATTTGCACAAGTTTTGACTCCAATCATTTGAATCCCTTGCTCCTCTCCTCCTCCTCTTAGCCCTAGCTTTTGTTAGAACGTGTAAAAGACTTAGGAATGAGTTTTAAAAATTATTTTTACGTAAAAAACGACCTATATAGGTCATGGGTTAAGTTTAAGAGGGGTGAAAAAAGTCTAGAATGCCCCTCAAAAAATTAAAAAAATTTAATTTTGGTGGAACAGGTCGGTGAATCAGGTCTGCAAAGCGGACTTGTTCCATTCACGTTTATTCTTTTTCAAAAATTTTCTGATCAATTTTCTAATCCCTTCGAAAATAATGGGACCAAATTAAGTGCAAGTCCACAACATGGACATGTCGTGCACTTTTTTGAAATATGCAGTTTTCCTAAAAAAATTATCTTTTGATTCTGTTGCTTTAAAAATCAACCAAGACTATTTTTCCACATAAATTTTTGTGCTGATCGTGATTACGACCTCAGATTTGCCAAAAGAATTTGAAAAGATATGTTATGGAAGCATTTCTCATCTGGGAGTATTTTGATAATTTTACCGGGTGTAACACACTCATTCTCCCCTGACGAAGATTAATAAATTTTTGAGTCTTAGCTTCCCTCAAATCCAAGGAAAACAAGTGATCAAGAAATACACTTTTTAATTTTTCCCAAACAATAGGGCTCAATCCGTCGACTCTCTCACTTTTCCATTGATCATACCATACCCTAGTAATGTCGTTAAGTTAGTATGCTACCAATTATACTTTCTCTTCTGACGGCACTGTCATAATATTCACTATCTTGTATACCTCATCAATAAAGTCTTGGCGATCCTCATTCACTTTGGAACCAGGGAAGTTCGATGGGTTCATCCTTGAAAAATTTCTAACCCTTGTGCCTGCTGAGTCCACACTGTGAACCACCCATATTTGATTGGCTTGTACCATCACAACTTGGGCAAGCATTAATATGGTCGTTCGAAATTCGCCATGGCTCACTTACTCGTCCAAGGGATTATTGGAGACTTGAGGTACTTTTCCCTTATTTAATCTTTGGGACAAGACTTTTCTTGGAGCCATCTTTCTAAAATTCCAAAGAACAATGGTTAGGAGAAATGACCTTAGAGCTCAATTCTATTGCACGACGTTGATCATGAAAGAAGTGAAATATTTTCTAAAATGTTTCATTGCCTCCTACTCATAGATGTGGCATGCTTCACACCGATGAATAAGACTCTACTTCATGTGGCATGCTAATCTCCCAAGGACACTTGAACTTTGTGATCTGATACTATGTTTGTCATGATCCAAACTAGAGCCTAGGTGTGACACAACGATTAGGATTTTCAAAAAAAACTCAACCAAGCCATGATAACATATCAAGCATACAAAAGGCAAATAAATCAACTATAGAAAATGACATAATAGGTAAGTCTCAAAATAAAGTGTAAAGATAAAGGTAAAGCTGAAGCCCAATTAAATGGACTTACACATTTCTATGTCTAGATATTTCTCTACTATACTAGCATAGGCGGGGACATACAATAAGCCACTAACTCACCCAAAGAGAAGAAAAGAAATAGTCTCAAGGTAAGAACATAGTCTAAAGATGACATGAAAGTAAAAGCTCAATCGGTAACCCCCGAAGTATGGAGAATTCACCAATCAAGTAAATAAATCTTCTATCTAGCCAAGGGACTATATAGGGTGATCGTTAAGCCTTACATTATAAAATAATATAGACAAAATATGCATTAGTACTTTGATTGTACTATGTATATGATCATGTAATGCAAGATATCATGACATAATAAGTAGTGTTAAACTATGCAGTCCTTTGAAATAGCATTTAAATCATGAAATTTAGCTAATGCAAATTTATGAACCATGACGAGTCATAGAAGAACATAGTATCATGAGTCATTTTAAGAAATTATATACCTTGCAAAATACCATGAGTCATAAAAAAAAATTCATAATAGTAGTAGTAAAATTCATGAATCATGGTGAGATATACCAAAAATCCTTTTGTCGAAGACATCTTGAACTTTTGTGAGAAAAATATCATTAATCATAATAAGGAACACCTTGATCATTGTAAGAGAAATGTTTTGTCTTAGTGAGAGCTACCATTAATCTACATAAATCATGTGAGCTATAACATTGAGTCCTGATGTTTACCTATGCACCAGAGGAAAAAGAGAAGTAACTTGCCAAGGTGAACCTACTAATGCCTAAGTGGATCCACTAAGCTACATAAAGGATCAAACATCTACTAATGGTTGACCCTTGCCAGAGAATCAAGCATCTATTAATGATTGATCCTCATCCTACAATGGCACATAGTTATGAGATAATGAGATTCTACGAATGATCTTATGCTTTTACTAGTGAGTGATTTTGTATTTATTCCAAGGTCGACTCAGTGCTAAGTACACTCTCAATGGAATAGTCATAGTAATACATCTTAAGCCATAATGTGTGGAGGGGTGATATCAACTAACCCATCCTATTTTTCAATAAGCATAATCATAGAATAACTCCTTAAACTTATGTAATGTGAGCATTGATCTTTAATCATTATGCATTCACACTTAGGTGAGAAAATCCACCAACATTCATTCTTGACTTGAATTTTATTGTAAAAGCTTATTCCCTTCTTTTCATGAAACTTACTTGAAAGCCTTGTAAATACATGATCATAACATAAATCCTATCCTTGAAAAATATGGGCTCATGCATGAATCTATAGAGAATCATCTTAACATCATGTAATTGAATTGAAATCATGTATAATCATGTGAAACCATATCAACTTAATCATAATTGAAGAGATTCATAAAGACATTCATAGCTTCATACTTGAAATTAACGCAATACATGAATCAAGGTAATACTTCATTGAAATCATGCAATTTATAACTTAAAGCATGCATAATATTGAAAAATATCATGAATTGAGATCATAATTAAGGTAACCCATAAATACTTTCATGAACCCTAAGTAACATCTAAATCAATTTCTTGTAATTCATCAAAATCATGTAATTAAATTACAATTCATCTTTAATTGAGTAAAATTACAATTCATCTTTAATTGAGTAAATTATCAATAGTTCAATCCTCATTCATATAATTGGATGAGAATTGAACCACACCAAAAGGTAGATTATGAAACCAAAATAGCATTATAAAGAATTCATAGAAAAAAATTATAAATTTCATGCAATTAGCATTAATTCACATCAAATAGATTTAAAATCAAGAATTGAACTGAAATTGAAGAAGTTGAGAAGACCCATAAGAATTCACATTGAAATTGAATAAAAAAGTGGAGATTTCTTAAAATCATGGAATAAATTTGAAATCATGCATAATCATATGGGACAATATCAATAAAATTATACTTGAAAGGACCCCTTTAGGTTCATGGGTTCGCGTGGAATTCACTTGAAATCGTGAAATTGAATTGAAAACATGCATAGTCATATAATTTGAATAAATTTATACTTAATTAAGAAGAACAATATCAATGGAAGCCATAACTAAAGTAACCCACTTTTACTTTCATGAACCCAAGATGAAATTGGAGAGGAATTTCATGTAAAATTTTAATTTTGATTAAAAATACCTATTATCCATGTCATGAACCCTAGGTAGTGTAGTAGAGAATTCATGAAAAGCTTATCAATTTCATGCAATAATCATTAATTCATGTCAAAATAAACTAGTAATCACAAAATAAAGTATAATTCATACAATTGAATGGAAATTAAGAAGACTTATAAAAATATATACTTGAAATTGGATGAAAAACTTGAGGATTGTTTTTCATGGGTGGAACGGATCCATGGCCCACATACCTTGAGTAATTTGCTTGAGAAAAACTTGAAAATCAATGGAGGAATTAAAAGCCTATGGGAGCTAGATGCACCTTCTTAGAGAATTTTTTTGTTTGTTTGTAGGAGATGAATTATAAACGAATGGGAGAAACTGGATTAAATTGGATAGTTATAGATATGTAAAATTATCCCAAAATGATGTAGTATAGTGATAGATAGGTAGGGAAAGGTCCACAATGCCCCTACTTAAAAATCGAAATCAAATGAAAAAAATTCCTAAGTTCGCGATGGGGAGAGGGTTCAAGACAGTACATTTTTTAGCGAACAGAAATTCGACAGAAATTGAACCAAGGTTAACCAAGACCGCGATTGCATGCACTCTTCTGCCTAAAATATTTTTTCCAAAATTTCATAATTAAAATTTCCTCTCAAGTCCACAAAGCGGACCTATTTCATCATAGGGCACTTTTGTAAAATTTTCTCCTTTCCTTTCTTGGTTCGACTCTCCATGTCATGGGACATTACAGTAAAAGAGCCTATGTTTTCTTTATTTCTTTCTTGCTACACTATGATTTTTAGATCTATCATGTTCTCTTATGCATTCTTGAGTTCTTATTTATCTTATGTATGCTTGATATACTAAGACACTTGATTGGAATTTCCTAGGGGAACCCTAATCATTGTGTCACACCTACGACTAGTTTGGATCGTGACAATAACATATCAAAATCACCTTGAACATGATTTAAAAATTATTTTTGTCTTTTCTAAAATAGTTATTTTTTTATTATATGAAATTGAAGAAGCTCAAATAATTACTTAAAATTATTATGGGATAAAATTGAGTGTCAATAATTATCTCTTTCTTTAGTTAGGGTCGATAAAGCAACGTTTGAGCAAACAAAAATCGACAAACTAAATTTTATCTAATCACAAATTAATTTCTTGAAAAAAGAATTTGACATGAATTTTAAAAAATTATTTTCGATCCTCGATATTGAATGGCCTAGCTACATATCTTAGATTACATAAGAATTTCAACCATATGTAATTCAAGAAGCTTGATTTAAATAAGATTTTAAAGAGTTCAAAAGCTATGAAAATGTCAACTTATGAAAAGGCCTGAGAGATTGGGACTGTGAGTAAAAAGTTCTTGATATATGATTGAGATTTCAACATCTAAACCATCTGCGTTATTCGAGATTGAGAATCAAACTACTTATAGTTTCACACAATCGATTGAGAATGTATCTTTTATGTTAAGCTAAATTCTATTGATTAAGAGAAATGCCAAATAAATTGAGGATGGAAAAGAGACTTGAAATCTCTCAATTATGAATAAGGCGCACTTCACAACAATAAATAAGAACCTACATAGACATAATTTTCAAAACTCTATGTTATATGTATTATAATTATGATTTAAAGGGAAGGACATTTCTTTTGATGTGAATTCAAAGGTTACCTTATATGTGTAACTCAATACTATCAAAGCAAAAGGAATAACTCAAATGCTTTCTGACAAGAGTGTGGTGAAATTGATCCTCAACTTGCATCCATATTAATTACATATAAGTTATAATACATTATTAGTGCCTGATTTGTTTGTTTCCTAATGCTTAAGATTTGTTATAACTCTAGCTTTGATCAATGATCTTCTTAGCTGAATTTTATTTTTTCTTTTTTTGGTGTGAATTAATAATTGTCAAGTTTAACATTAAAAAAAAAATGTTATGTTCACAAATACCCTTTTTAGGATATTGTCTTGATAAAATGCCCCTAATAAGAGTGACTTTGATAAAATACCCTTCATTCCTTTAAGAATATATTTTTGGACAAAATTGCCCCTCAGTTATAAGGTCCCATTATTTTACGC